>KL282409.1:7447-25463 GCA_000699545.1 Podiceps cristatus
TGCTGTCACCATTCTTTGCATACTAAATGCAAACCACAGGAGCTGCTGAAGACAAAAGTAGCTCTGTCCTGGCTGAAACCAGGATGGACATACACACAGTTTCAAAGTTTGATTCTTAACTATATTGTCATCCACACAAAATCCTTTCCTGTCTTCAATTTCAGACATCACTTTCCAGAAAACACACTTCAGCCAAACACAAGAGGTTTGGCTCTATGCAGGGAGAACTGGGAGAAACTGCAGCCTTTGACATGCAAGAGGTGAGGCTCGATGATACTACTATTTCTCTTGAGCATTAAATTTGTTTTAAATAAACATAATTCCTACTACAATGCAGAGAAATTTTTACTTTTATGAATCCTCCCCATGGCACCCTACAAACTAGCAAGTACTAGAAGTACAAAAATACTGTTTCCCAAAAGCCAATTGAACTTGAATGTGGTACTGCAGATACTGGAAACACGTAACAGTAACACCCAAACCCAGCTTGACATATTCCACATTTCTGCCGAAAATGCTACAGCAGCCTTCTCCATCAGAAGAGGGGTGGCCAGCAGGGACAGGGAGGTGATCGTCCCTCTCTACTCTGCCCTCGTGAGGCCCCACCTGGAGTCCTGTGTCCAGGTCTGGGGCCCGCAGTACAAGAAAGATGCAGAACTGTTGGAGAGGGTTCAGAAGAGGCCACGGAGATGATCCGAGGGCTGGAGCACCTCCCCTACGAAGAGAGGCTGAGGGAGCTGGGCTTGTTCAGCCTAGAGAAGAGAAGGCTGCGGGGGGACCTCATTGCAGCCTTCCAGTACCTGAAGGGAGCGTACAAACAGGAGGGGAATCAACTTTTTAAAAGGGTAGAAAATGACAGGACAAGGGGGAATGGATTAAAGCTGAAGGAGGGAAGGTTTGAATTAGATATTAGGGGGAAGTTTTTTACAGAGAGTGGTGAGGTGCTGGAACAGGCTGCCCAGAGAGGTGGTGGATGCCCCATGCCTGGAGGTGTTCAAGGCCAGGAAAAGTAGATCCAGGCCGGGAGGTTGGTGTCCCTGCCTGTGGCAGGGGGGTTGGAACTCTATGATCCTTGGGGTCCCTTCCAACCCAGGCCTTTCTATGAATCTATAATTCTACCCAGAGGGTCTATAAAATCAGCAATGTATCTAAACTTTATTAGGTAGGGGGAAGGGAAAAGGGTTTTTGAAGGGATTTTAAATTATGTACCAACTTGGAAGAGCAACAGAAGTTAAGGGGGTATTTTCATGGTTCTCCAGTATTGTTGACAGCGGAGAGCACAAGCTGGTGTCAGAACTGTGCCACCCCAACAGGGATGACCATCACTGCTGTGTCCAATCTTTCCCTTTGGGAATGAGCATAGCAGTATCTCCTTTGATGTCCTCAATCCAGAGTCTATAAGGAAAAAATCTACAGTGGGCATGTTTACCTACCAACCTGTGTTCTTCTGGAGATTATTATGCTGTATAGCCTAATGGGCACTGTTGTAGCAGTTTGTGCTAACATTAATCGGATGGAAAGCGTGAGAAAACTCCAAATACAAATCAAGCGCTTCAGCATATTTGTTTCCCCAGGACTGCAGCATTTTTAAGGCAGACAACTTTCTCTAATCAAAATCCCCAGAGTTCTCCCAAGATCTATTTGATCCTCCCTTCATTCACAGCCAAGGAAGCTGCTGGGTCATCACTGCAGGGATACAAGAAAAGCTGCCTTCAGGATGCTGACGAGAAACGTTCAGCTTTACAAATTATCACATCTGATTCTGTCCACAAAAAATTTGGCAGGAGCACTACTTGGCTGAGGCTCAATCAGACAAGACCAATGTAGTGTTGACAGAAAGGTGGTGCAGTTGGGTGTCTAACGAATCAGACCCACTCCTGATGCAGCGGTAGCCAGCGCATCCGTTTCCTCCTCCTAACGTCACGTTTCTCCTGGATGAGTTTTACGGGGGTTATATATGCTTTTGACACACTAGTTCACCATTCTTGTCCACCATGGGCTATATTTAAGATTACCTGCGAGTTGCAGAGCACGGTGGCAGCAGCCCGGCACACAGGCAGCACACAGCAGCACGGCCAAAACCCGCGCTGGCAACCAAGCCCCTCCTGGGCAAAGTTCAGCATTGATCAAAAATCAGTAAATGGTTTGATAACCAGCTTAGCTGAAAGCAATTTCTCTCCTTCCCTCCCAGTGACCTGACAGCTGCGATCACTATACAACCCGAATAGGTAGCTCCCTATTACACTGCAAATTTGCCGCCTTTGGAGAGGAACTCTCCTGCATTTCCAGTCCCCTCCTCTTCCTCAGGCTATGGCAGCCCCTCCCAGCCGCCTCCGACACCTGGCCCCAAACACAACCCTGACCACCGGGGGCAGAGGGACACCAGCCACTCTGTAAACCCCATTTTGCTGAGGGACAGGGTGGTCTCAAGGCAGGCTGGCTGGGGCGTGCTTCCAGCAGAGTGGGAGGGTGTTTTCAATTAAGACTTCTGGACAGTTGCTCCCAGCACATAACAAACACCAAACACACGGTTTGCCAAAGTTTGAGCATTTTATCAGGAGCTGAGCCATCCTAATTTTAAGCAAGTATTCTTCCTAGAGGTCCCGGTTAGAATTTTTTATTTTAATGTTGTATTTAATTTATTTTCCTTAAATTAACACGTTTTGGAATTTATTTTAGAACTCAGAGGAGAAAAAAAACTAAAAAAAAAGTAATAATTACCCTTTTCTAAAGCTACTTTTAGCTTTTCTTTAGCTAATAGATGTACCCACCTATTACGTCCATAGTATTAATTTAAAAATAAATTAAAAAGCGGCAAATATGTCAGAAAAACAGCAATTACATGTAAAACATTTAAGTCAGATTTAATTCTCCTAGGCCTCTGCTTGAATCACTGTTATAATATTTTAATGACCCCCCAAACAAATTACTCTCATAAAATTGTAACTATTGAGAATTCTGAGGTCTAAACCCTGAAAAATCTTTAGTCAGTGAAAATCCTATAAGAATAATGATGGATCATGGAAATAAGAACTTATGTGACAAGAGTTTCCTGAACTAAGATTATAGTTATGAAAAATTACAAAACACCACATGGTACAGTTTGATAAAATGAGTGCTAGAGCCTATACTGTTCAGCTCTTTCTACTTTGCTGAATACTTTAATTTCATTAAAATAATCTGTTGACAAAAAAAATGGTTTCACTATTAAAATCACAAGAAATCAAAGTATTGTTTCGAGAGCAACATTAACCATTAACCAGGCTGCGTACTTGGTATATTTTCTGCAAACTAACCTTTTCAGGTACTGATTAAAAATGTGAAGCAACATAAAACCAGTGTGTGCATTTTTTTTTACACAGAGTACAAAAATTTTTTGTAAAAATAGCATTGTTGGCATCCTAAGATTCACATTTCTTGACATTTTGTGATTTTAATCAATAAATCATGAAGACGTTTCAGGAACCTTTTGGGAGCTGTTTGACAGGCAGAGATTTGTAAATTCGTTGGTTCGCATCACTCAGCTTGCGGAACTCATGAACAACATATTTCAGTAACCCATCTGTAAGTTTAATGAACCAATAATTAAAGTTTAGCAGGTGCATTGCATTTTTGTGCACTTGGGGACTTCAGGGCATTTTTTATTATTCTAGATGTAATTTCCAAATAATCATATTTCTGGTAAAAATATATTTTTAAAACCAAGCAAAAGAGGAAACTCATGGAGAACTATGACCAAAAGCCTCAGCTCGCCTTTTAGGGTTTGACTGAATATGCCCTCGAATGTCCTTCCCACATCGCTTAAGTATTTCCATATATTGATAAAATTATCTTATACGGATTAGTTGAAACTAAGGGAAAGCCTTTCCGCATAAGTACTAACAAAGCTTTCAAATCTAAAGGTAAAGTTCTGGAAAACTGGAAATGTTCAAAATACAGGAATGGAATTTGGGAGACTTAAATGATGTTAATTTTGATTTTTTCTTTTAAAGTAAATAATGTTACTATTACTTTCCCAAAAATATTTAAGAAAATGTGATTAAAACAAAGGACAAAGCCTTGGCTTTTTTCTTTAATCTAATTTCTCTGTCTTCAATTATTAATTCTGCAGACTCATTTATTACTGACTATATCAACGAAAACTCCTATTCCCACCTGGGAACTAATAGAGCAGAAGAAATCTCAGATCAACCACACTAAACTTCCTTAATGTAATTCTTCCTCCTTCATACAAAGAGGTAAAAATTACTCATTTCCATAGAATTCCATGTATACAGTATATATATTTAGAATTTCTGCAGAGCATAAACTGCCTATTTTACACTTTAATGAACATGTGTCAGGAACAAGACCGAGTTAAAGGCTGAAAAGAATCTGGCCACACACCACTCCACTATTTAATTTGCTACTGGTAAATTCAAAATGCTTGCAAGTGTCCTTACTGACTTCAGAACATAATAGTTAGCCTGTAACACACACAGATGACAGATGTGGTTTTAAGTTCTTGTAAGAAGACAGGCAATGCAAAATCAAGGGGTGCAAGCTATTTTTTATTAACCTGATCATTCCTCTGGGAAAGCAACAAGACTGCAGTGCTGCACGTTGCACTGTGCTGCCCTTAAACGCGAGCCACCAATCTGACATCTGTCCAGTGACTCCGAGAGCATTAATGTGACCTTCTGCGTGAGGGTGGATAAACTCAGAATCCAGGCCCAGGTAAGTTTGATGGGCAAAGCTATGCTGCTACAGTTACACTGGCACACACTTTGAACACAATACATTAAAAGATTCCTTTTACTGTCATCATTATGTCCGTTTCTTTACCCTGAAAGCTTTACTGTCAAAAACATTTTCTCCTTAAAAAAATAAATAAATAAAATTAAAAAAATCCATCCTCTCCGCAAAACACTGTCTGGCACAAAAGTGTTATGGAAAGAAAAGTAGCTTTGGTTTTCTGCGCAATGAGTTGGCATCCATAAATATGGCAATAATCTTGTGTACACCTAGTAGTAGCCCTCTGCTCACAATTTTATCACTGCGTTTATATGGAGCTCTGGATTTACAAAGGTTATGTTAATTCTGCTGCACAAAATGCTGATGAATGTGGAGAAGTGCAAACACAAAATCTACTAGCTTCATCCACCCATAGTCAGCCCAAAGGGGATAAACCCGCACAGAATTAGTGCTGTTTCACTTGCCCATCATCACAGTTAGCTGATGCAGTGAGTAGGTGATCTGAATTTTTTCTAAGGCTGGTGTAAAAGTTATAGATTATATTTTTTCACATAACACCACGATGGCATATGTTGCGCCCATCCAAGGCATTTATTCCCAAAACCACAGCAGAGGGAGAAGCTTATGCATGTATAAAAGAATAGAGTTCTTAATTTTATGAAACACCGAGGTTTTGAAGTATCTTCAGTTCTGGTTAAACTACAAATTCTTAGTCCTCAGAGATTTCTCATTTTTAAAAAAATCATCGGAATCAGAGTCTCTCCTCCTCTATGGAAGGGGCATATGTCAAAAGGGATATATGTCAGAAAAGGTATATTTAGCTAATAAAACCTGACAGGAAATCACATTGACTCCACAAGTCAAGACTCTCTAATAACACACGTATTCTTTGTATTGTTTTGCCTTTTTCTCCCTCTTTTTCTTTTTTTATAAACGATATTATATCATTCAGCAAAGCTAAGCTGCCTGGGGGATGAAGTATGCTAAATTTCCCAATATTCTCCATCTGGAGGGCCAGCTACAAAGCCTGATTAAGCCAAATGAAAAAGAGCTTAGTGGTTTTCTCTCTGCTTTCCTTAGAGCTCATCACAAAACGATTCAGAGGGATTTGGTAGCCCTTGCCCAAGAGACCATCAGCACTAAGCAGCAGGATGGGATGGAGGGGTGCTTAGGTACGCTAGGAGGCAAACTGGAATAATGCTTACACATACAACAGATTCAACCACGCGTTAGTAGCCACCGTACTCAATTCTACAAGTGACTGGAGATATCCAAATTCATCTGCACTTTACTAGCAATGGGATATTCTGTGAATTATTTTATTTTTATCTTAACATCTCACAGCAGAGGCACACACTGGTTCAACCGCCCACCTTTTTTTTTTTTTTTTTTTTTTACACTGAACATCTTATAATACGCCAAGCACACTGATTTATGTGAGTGTACCGCAGCACGCGGAGATAGGGTTCAGTAGCACAACAAAAATGCTAGAGAGGTCTCTGTATATAACTACAATATTGGACTGCACAGGGCATGGAAGTAAAGGCAAGGCAGCATCCCACCAGAAAACAGGATGGGAGCAGACAAGAACCGTCTTCACACACACCACATAAAAATGACGTTCTGGTGTTCAAGGCCGTCAAGCCAGCGTACCTCTGAGCTGCAGCCAGGTTTAGTTACAGCACCCCGGAGCAGAGGGACTGACTTCTGGAGTCACCTCTGGTTTGTGGTTTTCAGTCTGCTTCGTACAGGAGTAGAAACGATAAAAGCGTACTTCACTGTACCGTGACATGCCACACCAATTGCAGGCCATTTCACATAGAGACATCCTTTGCTATGTTGGATAAAAACCACCTTTAACAATTTATTTCCCAGATAATTCCACACATGTATTTTAAACTTTTTTACATAGTGTCAACCGCCTTTTCAAAACCAAACATGGAAACAGCAGAAAACCAAAATATAGCTTGAATATTTATGAATGCTTAAAACTAACCTTTCACGTCACAAGTATAAAATGTGAAATGCTGAGTATTAATGCACTTTCCATCAGTATCTAGAAGTAGAGCAGGCATGCTGCTGATTTGGAATCATTACAGGACTGAGAACAAAAGCATTCATGGCTTTAGGAAAGAGATTTTTTTTTTTTTTTCAACGCAGCCCTGGTTGTGAACCCTTCAAAGCTAGTTAAGGAGTGGCACCGATCCCCATTAGCAGGAGAAGCGCCCAGCCCTCCCGAGCTAACATGAAAAAGAAAGACTCTGCACTCACGAGAGGAATTATGAGAAGCCGAGAGGAGAAAAGAAGCTTCTCATGCCTCCATTCAGTGTTAAAGAATCCTGGGGAGGAAGCAGGTTTGGGAGGGAAGATGGCAAATTCGCAATGAATTAATTTCAAGAAAACATGATCTCACCGCAAGCAGCCGAGGCACAAATAGGCGATGCCCCATTCCCAGAAGTTCCAGTACCCGACATGCATACTCGTTCACCAGCTTGCTTCTCTCGTCATGCATGTCCTGGGACTTTTTGACAGGCGGTGTGAGCTTGGCAGCTGGGGTTTTGCAGGGTACCCCTTCTTCCATGAGAAGTAAGTAGTAAGTATCCAGAGTGAGAAGAACAGGCTTTGAACCGTAATTTCAAAAAGTGCAATTTTAGGAGAGCCAGCCTCAGATCTTTGAAACGGGCTCGGATGGCTGCCTACAGCAACGCCCGTCAGTCGCTCAGAAAGGGAAAAGCATCTTTGCTAAGAATCAAGGAAAAATATGATCCACCGTGCTGGCTCAGCCAGAGTCCAAAGTAGATGTGAAAAACAAACCAGAAAAAACATGGATCTAAAAATGTACCTAAAAAGCAGGAAAATGGCAGAAGATGAGTGCAGGGAAGCTCGGATGGGAGAAGAGCAATGGAGGGCTTTCAGGGCTCAGTGTCTGTGGATGCGTGTGCCAGCAGACAGCAGCAGCAATAAGAGCAATAAAGCCAGGGCAGTTCTGAAGCTGCAAAGAGAAAAGGATGAGCTCATTGCAATCTCTGATTCGTGACGAGCGTGGCGGCTCTCGCTGTGAATCAGTAATGAAGGGGTAGGCAAGGAGGGGGCTGGGAGGAGGAGGAGGAGGAGGAGGAGGGGGTGAATGAGCATGCAGAGAGCGTCTCGGGGGAGAATGCTGTAATAAGAAGCCAATAGTGAGCGGCTGGACAGCTGAGCTCCCCCTCCCCATCTACCTTGAATTCAGCCGTGAGGGGGTTTGCTGTTGAATCCCAGGCTTAGGGTATATGAACTGCATCCTGTAACAGTCGATGGTTAGAAAGAAACTGGCCTGCCAGCCCATATAGTGACTTGTATTCAATCTGCTCCTGAATACTGCAAGTACGGGCTCAGTGCAACCCGGAGACCGGCAGGTAGGGCAGGAGAGGCTCATCCCTCCCGGCTGATGAATGGGAGAGGGACAAGGACATGGTGATAGAGTGCTGGTGAGGAGAGAGCAGCAGGCAGCAGCTGAGCAGCTGAGAAGCCATAGCCTGTCTTTGCACAGCTTGGGCAGGATTGAATTAAATAATTTAAATAATGATAATTTCCAGCACTGCGTTCTCAGGAGGCTTTTCTAAACCTGGAGACGATGGGCAGGGAGGGAATGATGTCAGCACATGCATTTGAATTGATTCTAGGAACTAACTGCACATTTGTAAGGGAAATGCTATGATGTCACACCTTAAATGGCCTCGCATCGCTGCTCTGCGAGGAACAGGCCAGGTGCCTCTGCCATCTGGGTAAAGACAGCCTGGCAGGTATTACTTCATTTCCTAGCTCTGTGTTTTAGAAAGCATGTTTTTATGCTGCTTCATTTTGGAATTGCCTAATTATAAAATGGGCTATGTAACAGAGCAATACGCATTTCCGATTGCAGCCGGCAATAATATTCCATACGTATCTAACATACAGAAAGGTGGTAATTTAAAATATTGTGATGATCTACAGATCTAAACCACGTTAGCTGCTAGCACTTCTGCAAATGCATATTTAAGCTCTAAACATTATTTGTCTAACATGTGAAGAAAAGACGTATTTAGTTAAAATACTAATGCAAAGTAAAAATCCGTAGCATGGGATTGAATTGAGATAATAAACATGTTCAAGTAGTTAAAATATGAAAATAATTTTAAGTTGCTGTGAACAAGCCTAGAGAAGTAATGCAAAAACCAAGAGAAAATTAGAAAAAGAAATTAATTGCATTCAGTCTGATACACCACCCATACTGGACTCCTTTCAAATACAAGTCAATTTCCCTGGATAAGAATTTTTTTTTTTTTAAACAGGACATTATCACCAAAAATAGCCTCATCCACACAGGTCCGTTTGGCTCATGGTGACACATGAAGCAGGTGGAAAAATGGATAAAGCAGAACCAGTAGAAGTCATAGGCAAAGATGACAGATGACGACAATGAGCCTTCAACAATTTATCCTCTGGTGATACGGGGTTGAAGTCAACTAAAGCACCTGCAAATTGTGTGCAGTATTGAACTGAATTGAATACAAACGGTCTGCTGAAGGCTGATTTAAGAATCTCAGGTTGTGAAACACTATTTTGCACAGGAAAATCTTCTGTATGGACTAGTCCACAGAGCAGGGTTCTGAGGAGGTGGAGGCTACAGCATTTCTGTCTAGGCTTGAGATTAGCTGTATTTCCTGAGGTCCTATACACAAGCTATACACAACTCTCTTAAGAAAAAAGAAACTATAACCAACACACATTTCATTCCAGTTCAAGATTATTGCGACAATTGTGATGGGAACTCTCCTGTGCTTTCCCAACTCCCTCAGCATGCAGTTCCAGAGATTCTGGTTTATTGTCCAGTTTGTTATTATGTGTATAGGTAAACACCACAATGCCGCTCAGTTATCCATCACAGGTTACTTATCAGCTCACCAGGCCTTTTGTTGGTAGGGTGAAAGTGTTTAAAGGAAAGGAAGCAGTGTTTCATTTTTTTTTTTCTCCCCAAATTTTTAGTGTTTCTGTCTCATTTAAACACATGCTGGTAAACGTGATATTCTAGAATCATTAAGTTCTACCTACCACATGTGAATGAAAACATTGCTGAAAATATTAAAAAGGAAGAAATAAGAGCATTATTCTGCTGTACTGGGAAGTAAGCTGCAGAACTGACTGGAAGCAGAGGTGAATGGGCAGAGTCACTGGTGACTTGTGGGCAAGCCAGGCGAGAGGAGAGACAATTCAGAGCACTGTCCCTGTAAAAAGCCTGAAATTCTTCCTTGCATAAATCAGACTTAAATAAGCTAATAGCTAACTCTCATCCTTATAGAAATGCAGGTTTGGTTCATTTTGGGTAAGGTCTGGGTTTATGAAAAAAGGAATGAAGGGATTATTAAATAAAGTCTCTAATTCTAGAAAGTTATAACAGGATCCAATAGTTAGATGCTAAAACCAGATGAATTCAGGTTATAAATAAGGTGTAATTTTTTAGGAATGAGGAAAATTAACTACAGGATTAGCTTCCCAATAGATGTGGTCTACTACCATCATTACAATTTTTATATCAGGTCTGGATTTCTTGTTTAAAAAGAGGTCTCTCAAATCCGAAAAATTCCACGGCTTGACAAAAAAACCTTAATTATCAGCTGCAATCCAATGTTCCGTGTTTTTCAGGAACTCTCTTCACACAGCCTAACAGTGAACTGTCATTCAAATTTGCAGTTTGAGACTTTTTACCCTCCCTACCATTCTTAAATACTTCCACATCTTCATTGAACACTATACCTTATTTTTATCCATGTCTGAACAGGGATTGTGATTGTTCCTTCATGTGAACTTCCCTGCTTTATCCATGCCATTAGATTACTATCATGCATTCTTCAGAAAGGCCTGACTGAAGTCAACCTAAAAACTAAAAATGGCCCAAAAAGCAGTAACTTGGGCACTAAGTAGAATGTGTTAGGATAAACAAGAATTACTTGTGCTTTGATTTGCATGGCGTAGACTATCTGGTCTTTAAGTAAGTTAAACTTTGTTTCTGGCCTTCCTATCCATGAAATATCTGTTTACTCACATGGTACCGATGCAGTCCAGATCTGCTCAGATGTAC
This sequence comes from Podiceps cristatus, assembly GCA_000699545.1. Taxonomy (NCBI): domain Eukaryota; kingdom Metazoa; phylum Chordata; class Aves; order Podicipediformes; family Podicipedidae; genus Podiceps; species Podiceps cristatus. The sequence continues at coordinate 18,279 of KL282409.1, forward strand.
ACAGCTGAGGTCCACTGAACTCAGAAGAAACAGCTAATTGCAAAATATTCTCTAAGCAAACAAAACCATATAGAATATGACTTGAAATTATCTATATCTTCTGAATTCTGTAGCAAGATACCAAGGATCTTGTTTGTGAGTCCTTTATAAATCTCTGTACTTTAAAATATACCAAATCAGAAGAACATACGGAACAGTATAGAACAGAAATACATATGTATGTGTATATACACCCATATATGTATAAAAAGACTGAGAAAATATCTGGGAAAGGCTTATGGGATTCTAAGAAAAATGATGGGGTTTTATCTATCATTTTCTGATGGTCAAAGTGGAAGCTTTGTGCTTCTTGTACTGTTTTCTATGGGGGGAAAAAAAGTATGTGCCATCACAACTATTGCAGCTTCCATCTTTATTATTTTGCCAAGAGTGCACAAAGCCTGAACACAAACACGTTAGTTTTAGGTGTTCATACTGGTTTAGTTCCCAGATAAGAGTGTTCTCACTTGCATGTTTAACAAGGCATGACAACTTGCTGTAATAACTGGCAACTTGCCCACCTCGCATAATTTTAAAATTATGACCCTATGTAAGCACCACAGAATTCTTTTCCCCTCTCGGCTTCCTCTGCTTGCCCACATTCCCCCTGTGTGAGCAGCCTGGCCTTCTGGGTCCTCCCTCTGCCCCAGTCCTTCCTGCAAAACCACCACCAGTCCTGCCTCCTATCCCATGCTTTGTGTTGACAACAATATCCAATTTTTATGATAATGGGGCACAGTACTGAAAGGTCAGTACTGAGATAAACTAAACATCTTCATAACTGCTGTATCAATTGCTAATTGATCAATGCTGATGTACGATAACATCTCTCTTTTCAATGTCTACTGTAAAAAAAAAAAAAAGGAATTGGATTGCCTTTAACATTTTAGTGGAAAAAATTACTGACTTTGAAAAGCTAAATAGACTCTAAAACTGGAAGAACAAAAAAAGACATTCTCTTTCAAGTTTATTCCTATAAAAGGATAAGACAAATTCTGCTCTGAAAATCCATACGAATTACATCATGCCCACAATAAGAACTTCACCTCTTACCTTATCAGAAATTACATTGTCCTTTCTGTTCTTCAGGTCTAATTACAACCGTGTAATCTGGATTTAGTGAAGTTTACATCTTTATCATTAGTAGAGAGAACACGATAAAACAATTAACTTCCATAGCAGATTCCAACAGCGATCTGTGCCGGGGTCTGTGCCGGTTGGCCTATTCTTAAATGGCTTGGAAAAGAGGGTGAATTGTGAGGTGACAACGTTTGCAAATGCTACTAAATTATTCAGGGTTTAGAGACAGGGGCTTACAGTAAAGGATTGCAGAAGGACCGTAAGAGACTGTATGACTGGGCAATAGCACGGTAAATAAAAGTCAATGTAGATAAATGTATGTTGATGCGTATGGAGAACAGCATCAATTTTACATACAAATGATAGACTCTGAGCTGACAATTGCTACTTGGGAATGAATCTTGGAGGCACTGTGGGCAGTTCTATGAAAATATCAGCTCAGTGCACAGCCGAGGTCAACAAAATAAATCAAATGGTAGGAATGAATAGGAAAGAAATAGAAATATAAACAGAGTGCACCATTATTCTACAGTATAACTTCATGATGCATTTTCATCTTTGATATTATGCATTACTCTGGTCCTCCCATCTCAAAAAGGAGATTATAATTGAGACAGAAAAGTATTTATAGAGGGAATAAGGCTCATCAGAGGCTTCCAAATGAGGAGATAAAAAAATAGACTGATATTATTAAGCCTGGAAAATAGACAGTTGATGAAGGATATGTAGACTTATAAAATCATGAGTGGAGAAAATGAAGAGGTACCAACAGTCCAAAATGCTGTCCAACACAGGAACCAGGAAACTCCCATAAAGTCATGGGTGAAAGCAAACAAAACTATTACTAAGCTGAGAAAATCTCTGTGGCTACTGGTTTACGTGTGTCCACAAAGTCACTGCGCAAACCCATGGAATAACAGTCCATACGGAGTTATTCCACATGAGACACCACTTCTTTCTCAGACAGTCTCCAAGACACAATTTGCCAGAGGAAAAAAAAAATAGTATTACTGACCTGTTCTTACAGTCTTTCTCATGTATCCACTGTTGACAATAAGATACTGGGGTAGATAAGCCTACAAGTCTGATCTGGAATGACTATTTTTATGGTTTTAATTACTTCAATTACATACTTAAGAAAAAAATTTCCCACAGAATCACAACATTTGCTAGATACACAAGACATATCCAATATATTAAATAATAATAGAAATAATAATAATAAAAAATAATACTATCAATCAGAACTGTATGTAGTCCTGAAAACACCATCTTCAGTTTCCAACATCGAGAAATCATGAACAGACAATAGGGAGGTGTCATCAATATATAAATCATGGTTCCACGCTCCTAAAGAAATGCAACAAATTTCATGTTACTTTCTCTGCTTCCAGTCTTCTATTCCTTTAAAGAGAAAACACCTCTCCTCCATCAAAATTCAAAATTTATAGTGATAATTCACCTAATAGAAATTTAACTGATTTTAGGTGTGAGGAAGAGATCAAATGAGCCAAGAAAGTAACTAGTCAGGATACGATGAATTTTTCGCATGCAGATAAATGTGGACATTTAAAAATAGAAAATTTGATTATATTAAGGCTGGAAAATCAGTAGTCTGGAAGTTGAATAATTCGGACATTTTCAGGTACAGATTTCTCTTTCTAAAGAGATAATCTCCAACAAGTCACTAAGTACTAGTTTTTGGGGGAGGGGGAGTGGGTCTGGGGGAGGAATTCTTCAGCCCAGCAAAACCTACAGTTTAAGGATGTCCTCAATTTAGGAACTAGAAATATAAGAATAGTGATCTGAGAGTCTCTTAAAAACTGAGTTTCTTGTCCTCTGCCTAATGGAGAAGACCTTGAAAACAGAACAGTTGGTTCTGATCTCTAGCACCAGAGGGTTAGGATCCTCTTCTCTACCAGAAGCTTCAGCTCTTATCCTGGGATCAGCTACATAAAGGTGCTATTAAAAAAAAAAAAAAAAAAAAGAACATCTATCTTACTTAGATCCTAATGTGGACACTTCTGTTTTGCTTTGAAAAGAGCCTTTTGAAGATTTAATGCACTTACAGAGTGGACTAAACCAGATCACCTAGAATCAAAATCAGTTTAGTTTGGAAAACAACCCTATATGTCACTTCATCCAACCTCCAGCTTAAAGCAGTGCCAATTTAAAAATCAGTTCGGGCTCCTCAAGCCATTGCAAATGCAACGTAAGAGTGTTTGTATGCAGACAGAGAATGAAATAGCAGTTTTATCTCTTGGATACAAGGTCTAAGCCCTATTACCTATACACTCAGTGCACTTTTCATGTGATATCTCTCAAAAAAGTTACAATAATTATCACATTTTCATCCTTGACTGAAAGGTAATTCACATTGTTTAATTATCTGGGTTGACAATATGCAAGTTTTACCTGAAATAAGCACTTGTCCAGTCTTCATTGGCAGCCTCAGAAGTTTAGCCAGTAAGATTATAAAAAAAATCAGTATCTTACTTCAGTAGGATATGGAAGAATTTGGCTGCTCAACTTAACTGTTCCTCTTGTACTTCTTGCTTTCATCTGACTGATAAAATTTATTTCATTACTTGCTGTTATGACTTGAACCCTTTGGCTTTTTCCTTCTTTGTTTTCTTAAAAGACTACACTACATTTTAAATGCTAGACAGTGGCAAGCGATCATTTCAGAAGCAGGTGATAAAGGGAGGCATCATCTCAAGGGATGTCACACTGTTCACTTTGGTTTACACTGCAGCCACACAGTTCCCTGAAGGAACAGGTTTAACTCACCCATGAATAGCAGGATCTAAGGTGCACAAAAATGGATGACTGCTCTGGCTAGCTTTAGGTACGTCCACTGCTCATGAGGATAAATTTTTGAGCTATGAACAAAATTTCAGATCCGATTTTAAAGCGCTGGGTTGGTGCAAGTGGTAATTCAGGAGATAAAGGATGGACAAAATCCAAGACAGGTTAGATCAGATGTCTCTCCAAAGAAAATAATGTCTTGAAAGTGAAAAAAGAAACCCCACAATTTACTATATCTTCATTAAGAAGTAAAATGTAGATGTATAAAGAAGTTTTAATAATTTTTTATTTTATTCAAAATTTGCAGTCTTACACAAATCCAGATCTAGGGTGGTGAAACAGTATTTGTGGAACCCTCTGGTTAGTCATGAATACTATTTCATAGAAACATAGAACAATACAATCCTCAGTTATCAGATAAAGTAGATTTTTCAGAAATAAGGAAATACAACTTTAATAGAGAAAACATAGTGTGAGCTCTCTTAAAGAGCCAGTCTTTCACCTCTAAAAAGATTAATACAGAACTGGGGAGATGCAGAAGAGAAGTATTAAGATGCTCTAGAGTTCAAGAACACTATTGGTTTATTAGGAAACAATATGAAGGGCATCTATATGTACTTCAAGGTGATGAACAGTAGTATGAGTGTCGCTGGAAGGGGACTATTTAAGATAAAGGACAACGGTGATATAAGAGTAGATGGGTATCAAATGGTCAGTAATAAATTTAAACCAGAATAAGTGAAATGGCCTTCCACCAGCAATATTGCTGCTGTTACTAGTTTATGAAATGCATGCCATGTCACTTCATGGCATAATATAGCAAAGAAGCACTTCTTTGGCCCAGGAGGTCCTTTTCAGTCCAGATACAGAATGATAAAAAGACAACAAATAACCCTCTTTACAAAGGTAATTTTGACACTTTTTTTTTTTTCAATCTAGGAAGCTTCTGTATCAACAACTTGAATTACCAGCATCATCTGCTGCCCCCGCCATTGTAACTGCTACGCTTCTCCCTCATCTGTTGGGCACAGACCGACACAAACAGCGTTGAGACTGAGAGGTGGCAACAGAAGTAACCAAGAAATACAACTGTCCTGTTGGCGTAATACAGTTATCAGTTGATAACGCACAGTGAGGAGGAGCGTAAGAACTCCTAAGCACTGTTGGAAATGCTGCTCACATTTGCGTGAGTTCAAGGAATGATAAATAAAAGTACTGGTTTTAAGATAATATATGGACTGAAGTGAATCTCTAAGATAACAATGCACTGGCTGGGAAACACAAGCAGTAACAAATACATTATTGTTTTTCACTATTTTATACCTGTTCCAATCTGAATATTATACACCTTCTAGATGAAAACTATGGCTTTCCTCTGGCATTAAGCAACACGTTTTCAACAGTCACCCAGATGAAAGCTCAATAATCTAAGTGTTGACCTTAAGTGTTGTTAGGAATCACACTCATGAGTAGATGAATCCTCAAAAAGACAGTTTGGATATGGATCTATTTTAAAACCCCGTGGTTCATTCTTGCATTTCCATTTAACATGTACTCTCCCCTGCCTTTTCAGTAGTTAGCAACTACAAGAGTAGTTAATCCAGATCCGGATTTCTCCACAATCACGTATTTTAATACTTGCCTCAGTTTGCAAATTCCAAAACAAAGCATGCGTTTAGCTGTTTTTGCTAAGGTAGCACAATCAGAAACAGAAGATTAAGGAAGTAATTACTAAAATATTAAAATATGAAATCAAGTTTATTATTGATATTTTTTTTCTTAGCATATGTGAAATTTTAACATTTACTTTGTAACTTCCAACAAAAACTATTTGATGTGAAAACAGATCGGAAAGTATGCTGGCACTGGAATGGTACATTTTCCTCTGTCATTCTCAATTAAGGTTCTTAATTGGGATTTTAAAAATGAAAATATCAATGTTGTTTGTTGAGTTGTTCTAAAGCACAGTTTTCTACGCCACCTTTTTCAACATTGGGGTTCTTTTCACACCCCAATGCTTCACTATATTTTCTGCTGCGCAGAAAATGAAAGGCGAGGGATTTGATTTCCTCTCAGCTCAGCATACTAAATGTTAATTCGGGTGCAGTCTCCACATGACGTAACTGAATGATTAATGTCGAGCTGTAAGATAGTGCCACCAGCTGGAGAGCCTGACGGCTGAGCATACCGTGGCGTACAGGAAAAGCAGTGACATGCATTAGGACACATACCAGTTGGATGCTACAAGAAAAACAGATAAACAGACCATGCTACCACACTTTTCCTTTAGTAAGAAATCAGGTTAATGCCCTTTTACAAATTATGGCCTCCATGGCTAAAGAGCTTTATCTCTAGCTGTTCACTGCTACTGCTACAATCACACTCAGCATGTGGGAGAAGGAAAGGGACACGATTCCCCTCGTGTCTTAAATCCATGTTTATTTTCCAAAGATGACTACATCAAGATGTCCCGGGTAAATTGCCACAGAAGTAGTACTGTCACTTCAAAACTAACAAGCATCCTCTTTGAATACTAGCAGCTGGTTGTAACAGTGAGACACTGCACCGAGGAAAAGGTGGTTCAAGATAAAAGCTTCTATGTTGTTGCTGTTTAATGAGCGGTGTGAGGCACCTGCTTCGCAAGGAAGTGAGGAAAATGGCATTTACACGGCAAAAACTCAGAAATCACACTGATGAAGGATTCCCTCGTCCAAATTAAAAATAGTCCCTAAGATTGCGGATGAGAGAATAATCGCTCTGTTAGCAAAGAACAAATCCTTAGGAGTTGTTGCCATTTGCTTCAGCATCAGAGACTAACAAGACCTTAGAAACACCCAGGTTTTAAAGTGGCTGTTCTGCAGCGAGCACATTCAGCTTCCATAACTTAAAAGACCGGTACGCTAAACCACTTTGTTTCTAATGATTAGGAGAGATTATGAACACATTTGAATAGGAAAAGAATTACTTCAGGTCTCAGACTACAAAATTATTTTCCTCCCTAACAGAAGAGCAATTGCTGCTGAAAGCAAATCATACGCTAATTTGATCGTATATAATCACCAGCTCCATCTTGGTACCACTATGGAATTGCGCTCACATGTGAGTGCTTCTGATTTAGAATCTTATCTTACTTACCTGGATTTTCTTTGTACTTGTTTTTGGCTGCAGTATAGAAATACTTCCTCAGGATAACACCTCCCTTACAATTTAAAGCCTACTAGTGCCAGAACAGGCAGATAGATATAAATATATAAATAT
>JMFS01109499.1:0-17247 GCA_000699545.1 Podiceps cristatus
ACCATTCTATGATTCTATGATTCTATGAATGCCTTGAGGACGGTGATTAGTCCCCTCAATTCAGCACTGATGAGACCACATCACGGACTGACGGTAGCTGAGGTCGGCAGGCACACTGAAGATCATCTAGTCTACCCACCCTGCTAGATTGATTCCTGAGCAGAAGTGTTTAGAAGGTAACTTCTTCCTAGATAACCTTTGCACATGAATTTGTGGGGTTTTGGCAGAATTCCCGCTGCAGCGGGGATGTTTGAATTCTGCTCCATTGCTTATGTTGACAAATGTAGTGTTTGTCTTCCGCCTACGTGGGACTGGATTCTTAAAAGTGAAAAACTTTAACATTTGCCAGCAGCTTAGTATTTGTCTCCAGATAGACAGTGTATAGTTTATCTTATACTAACTTAAATATCTTTAAAAGCACAATATGTGACATGAGTCATAAGCAAATGGCATTACCCTTCACTTTGTGGGGATGGGATCCCCACCTGGGATCTTCTAGTGTTGCTTCAGTATAACCGAATGACCTCCAACGCTTTGTGTACTATGACATTAACTGCAAGAATCACAGGTAGAGCAAATCTTGAATACTTCATCTTGTAAAGGTCTGGGGCTTGCGTATTACCGAGAAGCTCACATTTTCTAGAGTCAGAAATTCCTTTGTATTTTCTTTGCATATTTGAATCTCTGCAACTTCATTGAACTGAATGTGATTTTCTTGAGGTTCTTTTGAGCTCATAAGCAGACTATTGCAATGCTGTATTTGGGGCTAGGTGCTGGTGGGACCTGAGAAGCTGCGGCTGTGTGGACAGTTTTGGAGAGCCCTGCATTGGACAGAGCACAGAGAAAACTGCAGGGGAAGCTAAAATAAGCAAAAGCAGATGCTGGAGATCCAGCTTTGAACAGACAACACTGTTTGGCAATACTGCGCTTTTACTTTAAAGAGTTACAACAACAAAAGTGAGCACGCAGTGTTGTAAGGCTGTTTGTTATTTGTCATATCTGGAGAGGGACTTTTTATAGGGGTGTGTAGTGAAAGGACAAGGGGGAATGGTTTTAAACTAAAGGAGGGCAGATTTAGATTAGATATTAGGAAGAAATTCTTCACTTGAGGGTGGTGAGGCACTGGAAGAGGTTGCTCAGAGAAGCTGTGGCTGCCCCATCCCTGGCAGTGTTCAAGGCCAGGCTGGACGGGGCTCTGAGCAACCTGGTCTAGTGGGAGGTGTCCCTGCCCATGGCAGGGGGGTTGGCACTAGATGATCTTCAAGGTCCCTTCCAACCCAAACCATTCTATTAGTCCCAGTATCAGTCTTCTAAAAAAACCGTTGGTTTTAGCTTTTGTCCTATATAGGCTTATTAAGAGGCACTACTGTTTTGCAATATGTCTGTGTGTGCTCTCTAATTCTTAATTGTTGTCTTAAGAAACGAAACCTTTATTTTTCACCTCTAGAGAGCATCCTCGAGCTACTTTCAAAAAACTGACAAGTTAAAACTCTCACTAAGCCTTTGCTGACCGATTTGGATTTGAACTGAAGTGTCTGAACTCTTAATGATTTTATCTCGTGGTCTCATAACACCAAGGAAATTTTTACTATTGGATAATTACTATGCTTTGCTCCCCCGTACTCCCTAGAGTTTCATAAGGTGCCATGCACATATTCAGCCTCTCACTGAAGAGCCTGAAGAGATATACGGGTCCTGACAGTGAAACCTAATTCTGGTGGGCTCAGAATTGCTGCCTAAAAATTTACGTGTCTAATTTCAGATACATTATGGGTTTTCAATATTTTAAGAGTGGATTCTCTGACTACACTGTTTACTATTTCCATTGATTTTACCAACTATTAAATGAAGATATTATTAGTAATTACGTACTTTTTTCATCAAAGCAAAAGTCTTCAACTTTCAACTTTCTGTACCATCTCCTTTTTCAATATACAACCCTTTGTCACACCCACAGCAGTCAAAGGGAAAAGACAGAGTGATCCTGCAGCTGAAGGCTGTAAAATGTTACAGACCTTTTAACCTTTTTCTCTTTTTTAAATAGACTACTGAATTCTTTTGATGTGTGAAAATATTCCTTTGTTTCCTGAGTTATCAAGTTCTCCTTCCACAACAAACTTAGATTTTAAGTTAACTATTAAAAATTTAGGGGTTTGATAACTTCCAATAGAGCCTGGCAAAGCTTGCCTTTTACTTCCAGACTCTTAAGGAGAAATTCATGGTCTCTGGGGCCAGAGGCGCTGTGGACATCATTACATGGTTACTTTATTCTTGTGTATATCTGTTTTGCCATTCTCTACCTTGTGTCAATAATAGTGTCAGTCCAAGGCAGATCTGCCAACTGGTCCAGCTGAAACCCATGTACCCGTTACCTGCTTTGGCTGACAGAAAACAGAAAAACTGTTTTCAACTGAATGTGGTGGAGAAAGCAACTCTAAGAACAAAAATCAATCTGGGATACATGGAATAATCTTGCTTGGTAAGGACCTGCTTTCCGCACCAAAGTAGCCAAGGGCAACGACTTAGCCCTGCTTGCTCCCCGGTCTTGTTCTATCCTGTCATATCACCTTGGTTGCATCGGTCTGTCATAGGTCATTGTATGTTCCTTATTGAATCTCTTAGTTCTTTGTCCTTCTGCTACTTCGACTTTCCCGTCTTCCCCTTGCTCTCAGTCTTAACCCCTCTTTCACTTCTCCCTTTCCTTTTTCCTCTTGGATTTATAAACTGCCACTCTACCAAGACTGTAGTTTTGAATGTTTTCATGTTGTTAAGTGACATTCTTCCTCTCTTCTCAGCGGCCTGGTTTTCTTAGAAGTATTCAGTATTCACAATCCCCACTTGGCTGCATCCTTGTCTTTCAGATGCAATCCTTTATCTCCCATAGTTAAACAACAATCTAACCTGCCACATTCTGGATTTATAAACTGCCACTCTACCAAGACTGTAGTTTTGAATGTTTTCATGTTGTTAAGTGACATTCTTCCTCTCTTCTCAGCGGCCTGGTTTTCTTAGAAGTATTCAGTATTCACAATCCCCACTTGGCTGCATCCTTGTCTTTCAGATGCAATCCTTTATCTCCCATAGTTAAACAACAATCTAACCTGCCACATTCATCCATGTGAAAGCTCATAGACATTAGTAAAACTATTTTTTGGACAATGCTGTTCCAGAATTGGTTATATTTCACAATGTACTTGCTGACTGTATTGTTACGAGACTCATAACATGCTTGTAAGTGCTTCTCTGACCTGGACCAGGTGCCAGAGCATGCAATGTGAGGCCTGCCATGCTAGAGCAATCGTGAATGCTCCAAAGCATTGTAAGATAAAGTGTAAGATGACAAATTATTTGATCAATCTTGTCATTATGTACCACTGATGACGGGTCTGGAAAAAATAAATTATGTATGGATTTCTCAGTTACTGAGAGTGCAGCAAATGCTTGAAGAGGCAAGATGAAAAGACAAATTTTTGACCAGCTACTGAAGCCAAACCATGCCCAGAATCCCAACTGCCCCTTGCGAAACTGTAGATCAGAATTGCCTGTATCAGTGCGAGTGTTTTCCCAGATCAGTTCAAGGTTAAGGTTTACCACTAGTAAATAGGTGCCAGAAAATAACATGAAAACAAGAATTGTGAGCTGGTGCTTGGACAGCTGAGATGAATGTAACGGGAGACACACGGCAAAGGCAACCAAAGAGAGGTTCACAGGCCTGTGGAGCATCTGGGGAGAGATGTTAGCACCAATATGGAACCTATCTTTTACATACTGGACATCAAGACTGCTTAGAAGTGCTCAGCAAATTTAAAGACCCTGTAAGGCCTGAATTTAAATTCACTTTTTCAGACCATGACAACTCACCTTTGCATGGAGAAAAATATCCAGGATGCAGAGCCCCACACTGTAGAAAGTTCTTACTGTCATTTGCTCTAAACCAACAAAACTTTTTGGCTTCTTTCTACACCCCCAGTAGATAATTTTCTATTAACAGCGAATGAATGCTGAACTAGTGGGATGCAGTTACCCTGCCACTGCATTCAACCCGTGCTGTGTTGGCTTACACGTGTGTGAAGTGGTGGTGTCTGACTTAATATACTGTAGTAATACTTGCTGAGTTTATTTCCACATGCAAAAAGGATTAGTTCTGACACCGTTTCTATACTGGCATACCATGTCTGTACTAGTATTCACACCAACGAAACCATTTCAACAGAATATTGTAATGCTCATCCATGTAGCCGTTCTTTCAGAGGAACCGTGAAAAATCAGATTTAATTCCTGGTGGCTACAAAATCTGAAATTAATAGTGACAAACAATTTTGTGCTAAATAGTAAATCAGTTGCATTTTTAAGTGGAGTACATACTCTGAAGGATACAACTTAACGCAATCTTACTTCAGCAGAATGAAATAGAAAGTTTCTTCCCAAATATCAAAGTGGTGTAATATGAATTCTTAACTTAAAACTGTCCAAAGTGATTAGTTTCTAAAAATGTGTAAGTGATCCACTTATAGTAACAAACTTTTCATAAGAATTTAGAAAAGTGATTGTAAGTGCATGTCTATGACCATCTTTGTTACCAGGTGAAGGTGCTTTTGATCTAATTTTCATTTCTCAGCTTGTGGAAATGCCACAATTTAGAACAAGCTTCTTCCCTCAGCTGTGCTAGAGAAAGTTCTGATTGACTCTTTTTGCAGACTGGATACACCCACAAACCTTCTCTGAAGGTATGAGGTGGTCCAAAGGCAATATAAATGATGCCTTATTTTTTTCAGATGAATGAAAGAAGATCCAAACCTTTCAGAATCATGTCTGAGATGACATTGCTAAAGCCATCTTGAAACCCCTGCACAGGCAGCTGCGGCATTTGTTTTAGGTGCTGCACAGACAGTTACTGCCATCGTGTTTAACAGTATGACTGCTGTATTAGTCACTATTAATACAAACAGCAACTTCAGACTCATTACTCTGAGTGTTTTCAAGTGGGACTAAACGCTGTGGAAAATTTATAATTAAATAACTGCTGATACAGGAATGGATTATGGTATATGCATCTTGACATTTTTCTAAGAATTAATGTGGTTGGTACTGTAAAGTAGCTGTTTTTAACATTTTTTTTTCTAATGGAAAACATATTAAGATAATTATTTAGGTAGAATTTAAAAATAACTTTAAATTATTTTTTAAAAAGCTTTACATTCTTACAAAACAGCTTTATCTTGATTAAATACTTTAGCTGACCTTCTGAAAAGGTATTACTTAGAAAAGGAAGAAAAGGATTCTTTTGTGTTTAGAAGAAATAATAAAAATACTTATTTAAATATACAAGCACTTCAAACCTTAGAGCTTTAAGACTGGAAAAGCTAAAATGAATGAGTTAAATACTGTCCCTGTTACAGTTAATGACGGTCTTGCCACTTGTTTCAGTCAGGCTAGAATTACACTCAAAATGCTGAATCAAACCTATAATTTTCCTGTTTCTCTGCTTTGCTGGAAGACAATTCAGGTTCCTCATTCATATTGCTCATTGTATTGATCCTTTGTATCGCTCATTGGTTCTTGTGCAACTGACCCCAAGGAACTGAATACTCAAACCTGAACAATAATACAAAATCCATTGTTATTCCTCTTGAACTATTGCCCAATTTAAACAAGCAAGCAAACGAACAAAAGCAACAACAAACCAAAACCAAACACAACAACAACAAAACCCACAACTGTGAAATTTAAATTTTAGAAGACAACAATCATGAATTTCACAACAACTTTTAGAAGTGGGTTGGCTACTTTACAGTACTAAGTATATTTTTTTTTTCACATAATTACTAATGTCTTGCTGTATCTTAAGTAAATCTTTGCAAAGATTAGACTCCGCCTACTCCCCAGAGAGGGGAGGAGGAGAATTGGAAAGAAAGGAAAACTCATGGGTTGAGATAAAAAACAGTTCACCAAGACAGGAAAGAAAGATATAATAATTCTATTATATGTTAATAATGGTAATAAAATACAATAATAACAGAATATACAAAAATAATGAGACACAATTTCTCACCACCTGATGACCAATACATCTCGTCCTGAGCAGCAATCATGGAGAGAAACTGAGAGCGATCTCAGAATGACCCTGAGCAGTGGCCTCGGAACAGTAATTTCCCCAGTGGGATCTTGGAACCCAAGTTCCCAAGAACAAGAGAGGGAATAAACAGCTGAATGAACAAATGAACAAAAGCCTGAACAAACAAAAGGCTCGAATGAAAAGAAGGCAAAAGGGAAAAAGACACCTTGGCCCACCAGCTGACCCCCACTTATACCGGCCATGATGTCTATGGTATGGAATACCATAGCCAGTTTGGGTCAACTGTACTGGCTATATCCCTCCCAAGTTTTTGCACCTGTGCTTTAGCAAAGCCTGCGAAGCTGGAAGATGTCCTTGATCTCATAGCAACAACTAATAACATCAGTGTATTATCAATATTCTTCACATACTAAATCCAGAACACAGTAGTTGCTGGAAAGAAAAGTAACTCCATCCCTGTTGCTTTTAGCTTTTTTTAGCTCCATGCACTGTTGTTTTTTAACTGTTCTTGAAGCTATTTAAATTTATATTTTTTCTCCAGATCCTTATGATGAAGCGCACACAGAGCATGAAACAAAGGTGCCACTGTCCTGTAGCGTGTGAACGCAGTTGAACATTGAACACACTGGTGCCATATCAGTGATACAGCTGTGGTCATCAACAGCAGATTCAGCCTCATGACTTTGTCTCAACCATTAGGAATGAGAAGAGACAACAACAACCGATGCCTGCCTAACTATTGGTCTGCCGTCCTCTGAGGCCAGCTGACTCAGGCTGCTCTGCTTGCCCAGATGTAGTACAATAAACCTGCAGCACACAGTAAGGGCTCCCAGGTGCAGAATAAAACTGCAAATAAATAATCTGTGCTCTGAAGTGATGTTGCGGATAGACTTAATGGCCAAGCGAGGTAATGCCCTCCAGCAGTGTTTTGGTCTGTAGTACACCTCCTTCTGAAAACAGCAGCTGAGTAAATCCAAAATTCAGAGAATGTTCTCGGCGTGAATGAACAGACTTTGCCTGCATTAGGTGACATCTGGAGAAGGTTGATTTTTCACTAAAATAACTGCTGTTTAATCTCTGTCTCCTGCTGCCCTCAGAGCAACCTCACTATTACGGCTGAGATACATTTTCTGTAAGTATACTGGGATGATAGCTCTTGTTCTCTGGCCTCTCTTCTTTACCCCCATCTTTCTCTTTCCTCAAGGCCGATGAAGAACCATACTGATTTTATCTGAAATTAGGCTTCTCCCATTCTTTGATTTGCAATGGCATTAAGTGATAACAGAGTTGTAGCCAGGCTGCAGTTACAGGAGGCTGCATGGCTGACCAACATGAAGTGCTCATACCATCATGTTTAAAAATAGGCCTTGAAGCCTTTACAATTGTGACTAACACTGTGGTCATGCATGAATTCCTCCTCCCTTTCCTGGATCGTTTCTCACAGGCGAACACTATTTGCACACGGTGATAGCAGCATGCAATCTTGCACAGACTTCTGACTCGCCACTTCCTGAAAGACGGGGAAAGAAAAATGTTCGTTTAGCGGGGACAGAATTGACTTTACTAACCTCCTCTCACAGACGTATTGATTTATTTAGAGCAGGACTCCTCATGTTTTTGCATGAGGATCCTTGAAGCCAGAAATCACCAGAGCTTAATTTCCCCTCTCCCTCACCTCGAGGTCTGGGTCTGATCAGACTCTACAAATCTCTTGCCTTTCTTCTCACACCCTAGGCTAGCATCAAAGAAGATCAGAAAGAAGATCATAATTATTTTATCTTATTCTACAGTCCTTGAAGCTCTCTCGAGGGAAGAGTGTGGTGAGTTCATCTCATAAACCAAGAGAGATGACTAGCAGGAGACCCAAAGTGGAAGACAGCTAATGAAACGCTCTTGTCATGGTGGGACAATTTCTTCCCAGGCAGCATTCTGATGGTTTTGTATATAGGTAATGCAAACAGCCTCCCTTTTAAAACCAAGTATCAACAGAAGATAGGGAAAATTATTAGGAGAAAGTGATTTTTAAAGCTGTCAAGCTTTTATATAACATTTATGTTGTATTCCATCATGGCTATAAATTTCTTTTGATGAAGACTGGATAGTGAATGTGTTTAAGCCCAACAGGACAGTTATGTGTAGCAAAACTCACAGAATTTCACAAGTGACTTCTGCAGCTGGCTTGAAATGGCTCGCTGAGCTGGTGCTTATTTGCTAGTAAAACACATAGTCTTAAACAGCTAAATAGATTAACACTTCAGTAAGCCATAGCTATTCTTAAATGATTGCAGTGCCCATCCTCTCTCTTTAAAAACAAAATAAAAGTTTATCTCATTTTTGGCTCTTCTGTGTTAGCATGATTTTTCAGCCATTTGAGATTAGCTATATCCTAGTGAATCCACTTCTTCCCATGTTGACATCAGATGTGATTTGCCAGGTTAAAAGGCCAAAAAATAGACTGGAATAAAACCTAAAAGGAAAATCATAGTGTTTAAAAAGAACAGATTTTTATTCAGTGTGTAGCTCCTCTGCTTTGTGCTTTTGCAGGAAAACAGCAGTATCACAGTACTCTAAGCAGCACTTATTAAATGTCTTATAGTGAAATCTAGTAACTGTTTTTAAGTTGAAATTTTGGTGCTATGTGTGAAAAAGCAGAAATTTCCGCTCATCATTGAACCACAGCAAGAAAGTAAATCATTGTTTTCAAACTCAGAACAATATAGAACTGACACCTAATGATGAAGCTTTTGAAATAAGGACAATTAAATTTAATAATAATAATCATCATCATCATCATCATCCAAATCTTTGTTCATAATGTCTGTGGTGACTAGTCAAGAAGAAAATGGTCTGGTTAAAGGATTTCAGCTGGGGCTGGAACACAACCTTCCAGCTGATGAGAAGCTCCTGTATAGTCTTATTTTTCTGGTTAGCTGTAATTATAAACAGCCATTAACAGACAAAATAAAATAAGGCATGGAGTCAGAATAGGAACACCTATCTTTCACCTGCAAATAGTTCCTTGGGAAAGGTAAATCCTCGCCATTTTTAAAAAGATGTATTGTTTTACATGGTGCTGAAGGCCTGAAAAGCTATTGAAGAAGATAAAGACAAACTTTCTGACAGTTAAAAACTGGCATGAACATAAAGATGTGCAAGGGAAAGTGATGTGTGGAGACTGTCTAATAAAGAATCGTGGAAAATGTTGGAAGAACCAGATATTCATCAACTATCACATTTCAGTACACAGGGCCCAGATTACAGAGCAGGTGAGTGAAGCTTCTTCCAGAGGGCTTTTCTTTAGGTTTGGGCCTTCAGACTGAGCCAGACCTGAGAGCTCCATCAGTGATGGAGGCAAATTTAAAGACAGGTGGGGATCCCTGGGGCCCTGGAGCGGGACAGACGGCTCCGGCTCAGCAGCCGCGATGGAGGGCAATGCTCCCTCGGCTCCGCCTGCCCACGCCTCCTCGAGAGCAGCCGGGCTCCTTCTCAGGATAGATCTTCCTCTTGATCGACCTGGCTTTTATAGACTGTGTCCTAGTTTGTGTACCAGCACGGCATCCCATACAATGTGCATTTACTTTGGCAACAACCAAAAATATTCCCTTTTCACCGGTTTGAGAAATGAGGCAGAGAGCTAAACCTCCAAATTTCCAGACATGTTCAGATTTGTAAATCCATCCAATTTCAATTTAATTTTAAGCCCAAATGTTCAAATACACTTAAATGTCATCTGCTCACATTTAGACACAAAACATGGCAGAACAGAGAACCATGAAATTCATAATTTAATGGAATTCCTCAAATAAATAAGAATGCAATTAATTATTTAACATCATTAACGGGTCAAAATCAGTGACAGTGCTTCCACAATACCAAGATAGCGCATTACCACTGGAAAATAACTAGCTGTTCTGAAAGAGATAATCTTCATTTTCCTCTCCTGAATTGACTGACTTTGCACTGCACTTTGACTAAGGTGTTAAAAGCAGTAGCAAATTTAAAGTGAGGCAAAATAGTCCATCTTATGTTAAACAGCCCTTGAGTCGTCATCATTTATAGACTGGCACATCACGGCAAGCAGAGATCAGCACTGCTTTATGTTAACTCAGAGATGAGTCAACTCTTTAAGATACAAATGAATGGACCTGCTCTTAATAGAGGCAAAAAATCTTATCTGTCAAAGAAAACCTCCATTATAGGCAAAAGGCTTGGTCATTCAATGAAGAGGGAAGATGCAGCCCTTGCAACACGGCATTTCCACTCCGTCCATAAGCAAGAGACTATTGCTTCTGGCAAACCGAGCTGAGCCGGCCAGGCGCAGCCGCCAGCCCTGCTCCGCTTCCGAGAGGAAAACGCGTAGCCGTGTTGTCGTCATTCAGAGAAGGAGTGGAAGGAAGAAATAAATAATCTGCTGAGACGGGAATGGGTAACGGAGATATATTTTGAAACTGATGTAAATCCCATTTGGTGACGTGCTGGTGAGTCACTAGGGTGGGTGGAAGTGATTTTGCATAATAACGGTATCATCTGCTTTCTCCCCTTGCACTGACACACAACAGCAAACACAGGCACTGTGCAGCAGCCGGTGAGTCAGATGCTGTGTATCAACCTAGAAGGGCTGAAACCTCAGAATATTTACAGTTGCATTTCACATCTCTGTGTAAAAAAGCATTGGGAGGGGGCACTGGTGGTGTACCACTATTCCGGTTTCCCCTGGGACTGACCACTTCATACCAAGGAGTCAAGGCTTCGAAGGAGTGCTAGGAAGAAGCTGCTCTAGACTCCACAGTGTTTAGACAGAATAAAGGAGAATGTAAACAGGAGGACAGGAACTTTCAGAATTAAGATTTCTAAAGAATGAGGTTGAATTCAGAATAATTGTATCGAAGTAAGTTTTCAATTTCATTTAAAACCAAATCTCAGCAGAAGCCCTGGAGCTAAAAGGAAGACTCATACATCAGAAAGTGGTTGTGCTGAAGCTTTGAAATATTCAAAAGTGCTTATGGAATGGGGGTGATCTTTATTTGTCATTTAAAAACATTTTAATTATTAAATGACAAAACATGATTTAAATATTTAACGTGACTGCTCCTAATTGAAGTCTTACCTACACATTGATAACACAAATGTAATCAAACCCTGCCAGTTTCCCTCTCCTTATTTTCCATTCTCTTGGCACCGTAGGGAATAGAAACAAAGCCTGAGAAGAGAACGAAACACTATTTTGTCAGGTTTATAGTTGACTGGATGGACCCTGTATGTATAGAATTAGCAATTCCTCAGCGTACAGAGCTTTCCTAATGCACTACACCACTAATGGAGTGCCTGCCTACTTCCTTTTCAATTGCATTTAGATTTCCCTGTGCTGTTGCTTTAGGCTGGTAAAGCATCTAGTCTATAACAAAACAAATGAATTACCTATAAACAATTAAAATGTAGCAGTACCTGCTTAATCTTGTAATATCCGCAGAGAATGCATCTGAAGAAAAAAAGTCAAAGCTATTTTAATTAAGACTTAGGTATTAGGGCCATAAAATTTCAGACTCACTCTAACAGGAACATCCTAAATGATAAACATTTACCCAGTATGATAGTTACATGAAATACTGATTTCATAACTAGGTTTTATGATTTACCTTCTTAATTAGAGACAACATGTAGTCTTGGAACAGAGTACAAAGTAAACAGATTTTATGTGGAGGAACTGCAGAGAGTAGGGTAAATGAGAATAAATCCATCACCGCACAGGGCTACTACCCCGTTTGCGATCTGAGGTCTCCAGCCAATGCCAGCTTCTGCAAGGTGGCAGCGGTTGATTTGCAACCTTTTAGCGATCAACTCCATTGCTCTTTCCTCTGGGGAGTGCCACTCACAAATTCCCCGTGTGAACAATTTTAAGCCTCTCTCTCTGTGTTGTCCTTGCTGGACTTACACTTAATATCTTTGCTGGATATTACACTTGATCTGCTCTACTCAGGCTCCGTAGCCAATAGATATTTAAACACTCTCAGATAAAGCCTGGCGCACAGCTGACAATTTTTTTCCCCTAAAATAATTTTATTTCACTAGCTGTCAGTTTATTTGGACAGGTCTGGGACACCCGAAGGGATTGGAGTGAGACCTTCTACCTTCTTTAAGAAGGAGGAGATCTGAGCTTGGCTGTCACAGACTACCAATAGTTTGTAGGGTGTGTTTCCATGGGTGGTTATTATGCCCTTTAAACACTCTGGTGAAGGGAATAGCTATCTCGAACAACTAGCAGCTCTCAATGTTACAAAGTAAGATAGCCAAACCTTTATTGCACGCATTTTTATAGCTCCTCCTCTCTCAATCCCCTCTAACTATTTAAACTTACAGGAAAGAATTTGTGAAGATACTTTCGCCGAGGGCAAACACATCTAGCCATTAGCAAGCATGCTGTCCCTATATCTAGCATCCCACTTTCCTGAAAATCCAGTTTCCACCATCATCCAACACCACACCTCTGCCTCAGTTGCGTGGCTGCAATCCACTTTCCATCCTTGGCTGCCAAGGGGGTGACACTGTATTCCGAGTGCAGCAAAAGGTACTGACCCTCACTTCCCAAATATTCTGGTCTAACTTTAAGATGTTCCGAAGTTAGATGGAGGTAAACCTAAAATCATCTTTCCATTGTACAGATATTGAAGATTTCCTTGCACAGAGCACACTGAAAAAGCACAATGGACACTGTGCAACCATGCACATTTTTCAGTCCTAAAATATCAGTAAGATGCCATGCAGTGAGGACACTTTGACGCCTGCTAAGTAATAGTTTTCTATTACTTGCTGGGAAAGCAAATATGCTTGTTCTGATCCTGAACCTCCTGTTTATCAAAACTTGCAGTGGGTTCGCTAGGAAATATTTGCTTGAGATGCAGGGAAGGAGACTGGACTGTTGAGAAGGACAGGTCAGCTTTGAAGTCCAGCTGAGAAATCTGGGAAGCTTAAATAACTGCAAAATTTTCATGATAGCACACCAAATTTCTCTGCTGCCAGGACACAATTATTTACAACTAGGAATCTGGGAAATTATTGTTTTGGAGGGGTTAATCCAATTTAAAACTAAATTGGCAGGCTTGGATGGGGGAGTTCAAAGCCTTGCTCTCTGACTATGTGGATGTTCGGATTTGAGGTTCTGTTTCAGAGTCATCTTCAAATGTTAAAAAGATGTAGTGGAAGAGTGAGTTTATTAACTTCTTCCCATTTATGAGCTGCTTGGAGACATCTTACCAAACCTTCAGCCGTAGCTAATATTGAATATCGCCTATACATTTTCAGGAAGCTGTGAATACTAAATTGAAAACTCTTGCTTTGAATGGACATATGAGAGAAATGAATGCTATTGTTTCCTTGTTGAAAGAAATGCATAATTAATGTAGAGAAACGTGGAGATTATATAGTATACATTTGAAAATTTTTTGAGATAAATATTTGAGCAATTAAACCAAGAAAATGGTATTTTCCAAGTACTCACAACAGAAAGATGAATGCTTTATTGTTTACTTGAAGGAAGTATCTGCTGTCAGGAGGAAAGCTGACTCAAATATACAATGTGAAAGCTTTGGAGTCAATCTTGCTTCCAGGCATATTGCAAGCTTGGAGTGATGATGTCAAATGGATGTAACACAGCTAATTAATTTTATTTCTCCTCAGATACACAACTGACTACAGATACACATACCTGACTAGAAAGAACAAGTTTTAGATACAAACTCTTCCCCCCCTACCCTGCCCAACGATGCCCTCGAACCACAGGGGTCCCCAGGTAAATAAGTACACTGACCCCCTATCTGCTTTCTGGCATGAAGCAAACAGGTTCATGAGAAAAGCTGAGGCCTAAAACCAGATGTAACTGGTCTGCTTGCTAAACAGCATCTACTAGAACAAGCAGAGGTATGACCCAAAAAGCTGAAGACAGGCAGGACATCTTTTACGTAAAACTCCTATTGCTGCTTCTGCACCTATCACTGAAAGCAAATACAAAAGCTAACACAGAGCTAGTAATGGTCACCGGGGTAGAAAAGAATTATTTTGACCCAGTAATTTTGAGGGGAAAGTTAATAATGGTTCCTATCACAATTCCATATAGATTTTATGAGGAAGAGTGTATTTTAATTATTTTAGACCCATTTAGGATAAATTATAGATGTAACATCCCCGAGAATCCCTTCTCTTGCTCATCCCCTGCTCATCTTGTCCCCTTACTTCCGACTCCCATTTTTGAAGCAGCATATTTTGAAACTGGAACAGCTAAAATACAGTCCAAGCTCCACTGACAGGATCTCTGGGAGGCCATCGTTTTGCTGATGATAAATGGCGAGAGGTCACCTTTTACTGCCTTAATCATTCCCTGGCATGAGGGCAACAGCATGAGAAATTAAACGAGATCCACAAAATTGCATTCTTAATCTCACTCCTGCTAGGTTACACCACCTCAGGTGCTGAAATAAAGGGGAAAAAAAAAAAAAAAAAAGGTTGGAAAGTTTCTCCCCCCAAGATTTCTGCAGATTTCATTTCTTCACTCACACGTTGCCATCTACCTCTTCCCGCTCCACACCCATTGCTCTCCACCTGGCTTCATCAGCAGAGCAGTTCTCATCTAATTACACCACTGGAGGAGGTGGACTCAGGCCACGGATTCATCTGATTCTGGGTATTTTCTGTGTTTCTGAAGGCAGGTTTCCTTTTCTGTCCACTTTTTTCCCTGATATGATTCTCAGTGCAAAATTGATATAATTGGATTAATATTCTCGTATTGTTGCCTTGCTGTATGAAAGGTGCCACCATCCGTGTCACGTCAGCCAAGACGCAGTTCATTGCCATGGCTTGTGGTACTTTATAGCTGCAGCACAGGCCCTCTCACGCAACCGCTATGTGCCTCGTAGTTTGCTCCTCAGCTCAGGAGTGAATGAGAAGGGTGCAGACACATGAACATGGTGCCCCACACACTTGCTGATGAGAAGTAATTTTCTTAATTAATCAGAATGGAGTTTGATACAAAGATACCTGCGATTGATTGTATTTGACTCTTAACAAAACAGTGCAAAAATCTGCTTTTCTCTCAGTCTCTTAAATTAATTTAAAACACACCACAGAATAAAAGTTCTTGTAGCCATGGAAAAAAAATCCAGTTTCAATAAGAAGTTCTCAGTTCCACTAGGAATTGATGACAATGAAATTAAACTGTTTTCTTACTAGAGCCCACAAATCTATTTTGTTTGTATTAGTTATGCAAACATTTTTATTTTGAAGGTTTTTAAAAATTCATTAGAACCTTGTCAAACCTTAATATTTGAGCATGAAAATTATCAGGTCTCACTGTTATCCAACTGTTTAAATAAACCAATCAAAAATGACACCAGCTACTCAAATATGAAAGTAGTAATAGTTATATTATTGCTTTTCTCCAGTAATTTGCTCCATGTTCCACCAAAAATGGAAATTTGAAAGCTGATGCAACGGCAAAGCTGGCATCTCTGTAGGGCTCAAGGTAAATAATTGTGGTTCAATATAATGCTTTAGGAACCTACTTTACATTGTTGGTCTAATTCCACTGTAGTGGTGGTAGTAGGAACAGAAAAGAAAGAGAAGGCTTTCATCGTTCTCTTGGCAGTGGCTTTTTCAAGGGTTTGAAAACTGTGCTAGGAAAAAAACGTCTTGGGAGATGAAGTTCCTGCAAGTACAGCTAGAACTGAAACCTAAGGGATGTGTTAAGTACACGTGCAAGGAGATGCCATCCTGTCAGAGCCCTCCCAACTTTCAGATTAAAATGAACTAAAATAAAAAGACTGCCCCGAGGTTCTGTTCCAGCGTGTACGTTGTTTAGTGCTCCCAGTCTAGAAGGTTGCTTCTCACCATTACAGTGTGCGACATTGACTCTGTCACTCAGGTTTTCATTGGAGACTCAAGCATGCCTGGCAGTTTTTCCTGGGCCGTGCCCTGCGCCCACCTGGGGAAGTGGGGTGTGTTACACCTCTTCGTGGGCTTCAGGCACCACTTTATTCCATTGCCCTGCGGACTCTCCGCTGGTGGGGCAGTCTGCTGGAAACAAAACCTCTACTGGAACAGCCATTTTATAAAGAAAAATAAGCCTTATTAATCCACAAAAAACTTGTCAGAGTGATGAGAAGGTAGCTGCTTCATCTCAGGTCACAGCCCCTCTGATCCCGGGACCTTGGTAGCACAAGTACATGGGCTGTAAAAGTCACCGTTGTAAGGGATCTCAGCAGATCTCAGTAGGAAAGTAAGATCGTCGTTGAGTCAGTATTTGGCTGAGAAGCTGCTTAGAAACACCTCAGTAGTCATCTGCTTCGGGAAGTGCAACGGGTGATTCAGCAACCCGGGCAGCGCTCTGCGACCTGAATCACTTTGGAACCAGAACGTGGGACCTCCCGGCTGGGAAGCAAAGCTAAGGCCTGCTGGATCCTCTTGAAGATCTTCTACCAGCCGTTTGGAACAAGAGCTTTTAGCTCCAGAGAGTTTGTGCTGCCACTTCCAACTCCAATAACACAGAGCAGCCCGAGTTTCTCCAGATTTCGCTGGATGTATCCTTTCTAGCCAACAGCTGTGTTGTGTAACGGCATGGCGCGCAGTACACGTGATTTCTGTATCACTCTGTAAGTTCTCTTAGGGGAAACTGCTGCTCTACTACAAAATGATTACAAGAGAGAAACATTGACTTGGGGTGACGTCTCCTTCTCGTGATATGGTCCCACAGTGCCTCGTGCTCACAGGGCTTGCTCCATCCCTGACGGGGGCCTTGAGAGGCAGCTGTTGCAATACAAACTACAACCCCCCATCAATGTGGCTGAAAACAGTGTCAAATCTCTCTCCGTGCCTGCAACAGCACGACTTATAGTCTGTTTTGCAGGAATCTGGCGTTCGCTGTTGCATCCAAGAGGAAAGAGCGGAGGTTTCTCGGGAGTTAAGCACTCGGTATTGTACCTTCAGCTCCCGAACATACAGCTAAGGCCGAAGGTGGGAGCACGGCTCTCCCGGCCGAAGGGGCAGAAGGCTCCATGAAATGGGGCGCAAACCTCAGCCAGGGAACCTACGTGGGTGCGAATGCGGGCCAGGAAGGCTGCTGCGCGGTTAGCCACGGCAGGCTGGCCCGCGCCGCGCGTGTACGCGGGCGGTGTGAAGGGGGACCC
>JMFS01109503.1:0-25884 GCA_000699545.1 Podiceps cristatus
GGGGGGGCAGGGTGTGTGATACTGTTCCAGCATTTGATACACAAAGTGCAGACTCCAGAAACTGAGCAGAATCACATGTTTTATGGAAAGGAAAATCCTCATGGGAGGAGCAGCCAGAGTTCATGATTAATTTCTAGAGCATGCATGCACGCCATGTATCAGAGAGGGAGGGGAGCTGCTTCCTTTACCCTTCCTGCTGCTTCCATCCTCAAAAGAAATATTTGTAGCTGGTAAGGCTTATAGACGTGGGATCTGAAAAACTGATTTCTGCCAACAAAAAAAGACCGAGGCTTGAGCTGCCTTGCAGGTTCTGTCAGATGATGTCAGATTGTGAAAAGTAGTTTCCATTCTCAATAGGATTTTTAACTGCCTCTTGCTACCAAGAATAGTCTTCAGAGGCTGCTCCTTGCTTTGACTGCTGTCAGATGTTCTGATTAAAAAAAAAAAAAATACTAGAGTGCAGTTTATAGAGTAGCTTTTCCCTTCAGAACTTGTGGGGAGTTAGAGAGTGTGAAGTAATCCTCCATTTCCCATGAGGAAACTAGGCCAGAATGGAGAGAACAACTGGTTTGGCGACTTGAGCGCTTTCCTGGTGGCTGAGGAAACCCACGTCCAGCTCCCAGCTTTCCTGCAGGCTCCTGGGGTGTCGCATCAGTGAGTCACGCAGGACAAGCAGCCAGCCAGGCTGACCCTGTGTCCCGACTTTCTCTCTAGCTAACAGAGCCCAGCTTCCCCAAGGGGTGGTGCAGCATTGGACCCTAACCTGTGTAGTTCACCAGAGACGTTTAGGAGACTAGGCTTGATGAAAATCCTAGAATCATAGAAAAAAAATAATCTTTTTAGCATCTTTGTGGCTCTGTAGTCACTTCCCAATCCCTTAAGTGTTGGAGGAATGAATAGAGACTGTGAACATTGGAGCGATAGGAAGATGGTAGATAGCAGAAGCAGGAAGATGTGAGGGCAGCCAGCAAACCAGTGGCTGAGCTGTGAATAAAACTCCTTGATCTCATCTGCAGACATTATATCTGTCTCCTGCCCTGACTCTTCCCTGCCCTCTCGATCAAACGCTAGATCATCCTGTGCGCGCTAGGAGACCATTGTTGCCTTTGTGAGCTGAGTGTTCTGTCTCTGTTCTTTTTTTGAACTTAGGTTTGTGTGAGGTCCCCCGTTCCCTCTGCCCGAGTCTCTTCCTCTGAAGCAGTCACCAGCGTGTGGAGCCTGCCCCACACCCATCACCTGCCAAACCACGGCCTTTACCTGTGTCTTCCGGTGTTTCCCGTGCGACCCGTCCTGTGGGAGTGCCTCCTGGGCCACCCCAGAGTTCACGCAGCGCTCAGTGGCTCCAATGGTGAAGATGACAAGGTCCAAGACTTTCCAGGCATATCTGCCTTCGTGCCACAGGACCTACAGCTGTATTCACTGCAGGGCTCATCTTGCCAACCACGATGAGCTCATTTCCAAGGTACGTGCATGACCTCACCTGCGGGTGTTGGGCGGACGCCTCCTCCCTGGGGAGCGGAAGGGTGCGTTTGCTCGTGTTGCAGGTCTGTTGCTATTGGAAGTGCCTGGCCTTAACTGGTACCACAATTTTTGCTTGGAAAATGGGCTCTTGGCCTGAAGGATTTATTTGTGAGCTCCTGCTTTTGTTTTAAGTGATCTTGAAAATAGCTGTAGGGGACACGTTTCCAGATTTGGGCCTCTGGAGTGTTTACTGGTGGTCTGTCTCTTCCCGTGATACTGTCTAGTCCCTCTCATTTCCAGCTCTAAAACCGCCTTAACTGGTTGCCAGGACTGTGTGAATTACCTTCCCTAGACTTCTTCACGTATGTGTTTAGTCAGCATAGCCAAAATGGTGTTGCATGATCGTGATCTGGAGGTGGAGAGTCTGGAGATGGTCTCTTTGTGAAACTCTGAGCTGTACCAAGTGACTACACTAGAGCTTCTACTAAGGGAAGGTTCTCTGATGCTTCTACTGAAATGTAAGATGGCTTTCCAAAGACTGAAGAGTTGTTGTTCAAACCTTCATATTTTTGCCAGTCTACTAACAAGACACTTTGCAGTGAAAAAACAAGGGATGGATGGTAGGGTGTGCTCTGAGCTGGGGAGGGTGGAAGAATTTTGTCCTGTCTTCTGATCTGTTGATCTCAAGGGGAAGGGCCTTGAGGATAAGCTAAGTCAAAAGCTTTTGGAGCCAATAAGTCAGTGGCCTTTGATGCAGTGGGAGCAGGCCAGTAAGAGGATCTCTCTCTGAAGTGAGAAAACTAAACTTTGTGAGAGTGCCTGTTGGAGCCTGCAGTGCCTGGCTATGGTCAAGCATCAGGTTTCCAGGTTTTGGCTGCCTTGGCAATTAACTGTTCCGTAAAGTTTATTCAGCTTATAAAATTTGTGTTCAGAAAAAGCAGACACACCATAAGATTTATTAGCTGAGGTGAGAGGAAATTGCCCTGTGAGCAGTCTGTGTGTGTGCACACATGTGCAACTTAAACCAGTGCAGCTTCTTGAAGCAGCCTTGAGAGAAAGGCCAGGATCGTAAGGGACAGAGGTGCTCTGAAATTGCGTAGTGCTTCCCCTCTTCCTGTGTACGTGGAAGAGATTAGGATGTGTCGCCTTGCACCAAGGGCATCTGTCCTTATGGGCATGACATCTTATGTCTCCAGCAGCTGGAGAGGCCCTTTTGGAGTCTCCGTGTCGGGTGCTCAGACCTGTCCTCTTCCATCAGAGGCTGTCTCCTTCCCTTTTCTCTTGGTTCATGCATGGGCCAGGTTGTTCCACACCTCTCTGATGTTGTCTCTGTGCCAAACAATTGAATTTTAAGTATTCTGGTATGAATAATGCTGGTTGCAGACTGCTACAATTCTGGATTTTGCAGTTTCTGAATAGACAGGCTTTCTATTAGGCTGTCGCTTGTGAGTCATTCTGGGCCTCCGGGGGGGCTCCTCTTGTATGCTCTGATACGATTGCAGTGCTGTTTAGCAGAGCTGTCCTTAAGGACCGCAAAGCCTCAAGCTTTTAAAGAGGAGGAGGCTGTACATTTCCTCAACAGAAAGAAGTTTGGAAATGTAAATGTCACAGCACTCTATGCCCAGGTCTGGCTGTGAAATACATTCAGCCTCTCAGACCAGCTACGTGACTCGAGGCTCCTATGCTCAGTTGAGATATCTGTAAAATGGGGTAGTCACTCCCCTGCCTTTCCATTGGAAGAGCTGTTACCGGCTGGATTTTGTGTTGGGACACGAGGTGCTTTCCTGAATAAAGGAGGAGACTTGTATGTCTTACTGGTTGTGGTTTGGGGTTTTTTTTGTTGTTGATTAGAGCTTGTGCTCTGCTTTTTTTGACATGGCTGGTCCCCAGCCAGGGAGAACACAAGGCTATGCATGCCCACTGGTTTCACCTTTGACACTTCCTTCCCCTCCTTGTTCCATGTCCCTGCTCCTTCTGGTCTGCTGTGCAGTGCAGCCACCTTTGCAAGTAAGTAGCTTCCTGCAGGGCACTGCCAGTGCTGCAGGCAGCTTGGAATTTGAGCTTCCAGCTGTCAAGGCATGCAGAAACTGCCCAAGAATGCTGACTGCTAAAATACAGACACGGGAGGGAAGGTGTGAAAGCACAATGTGAGGATGTCTGTATTGAATTATGGAAGTACTAACTACAGCATGCCGTGGTGCTTGTATCTGCTCATCTAAAAGTTCATTGTAGACTGTGGTGTAAATTGGTAACAGTGTTGGGACAGCATTGCAGGTCATGCAACTTGAATGCAAAGGGTTTGGGGTTTTAGGTTTTCTCAGAGTTATAAACCTTAATAAGAAATTCTTTGTATAATTGAAAACCTTATAAAAGTAATTGTGCAATCATAATTTGTACAACTGGCTATTAAACTGAGAACAGAAGGGCAGTCCCTGCCTCAAGGGGATTCCAATATGTGTAGAAACTTTCCCAGGCAAACTTGAATAGTCATCTCTTTATCTGTTTGAGTTAGGTTTTGAACATCTCCCTGAGGCCTTCTGCAGTTGTTCTCATCACAGCCTTATATTAGCATCTGAGAACCAGGCAGTGCAGTTGCTGTGCTTGTTTTCCATATGAAAATGTGGAGAACGGAAGGAAGATAAAAGCGCCATGAGGACTGAAAACGGAGTGGGAGATTTTGTCAAACCGGAGTCTTTCTCAGTCTGCAGTGTATCCCATCTTGAACCTCACAATGTCACTTTAAGCAAAACAGCCCAAATGACACCATCTTTGGAAACATTCCCCAGAAAACAGGCTTTTATGTAACAGCAGGGTGTTGGTGATTTGGCTTGATGAAATTAATTCCTCTATTCCTTTGCCCCAAGTTATGCAGAGACCACATGGGAGCTGTGCTGCTTTGCATGCCATGAGCTTTTAGCTCCTTTGGATACGTACAAATTGCAGCACTGGCTCATGCCGTTGGCTGAAATGCTAGCTGGAGCTGAATCCCAGTATTGTTCTGTGTCAGTCCATGCTTTATTTCCTCTTCATCTCCAAGTTTTCCACTCTTAGCCCTTCAGCACCAGTGTTAACTTACTCTGACTTCAAAGTGATTTGCCAAGACCTGGTATCTGCAACTCTTTGACAAATATGTCTTGGCAGGACAGTTTTTCCTTTCTTTTCTACTTAAGGAAAACCTCGTGCGTTAAAATGGGTAGAAGGTTTCTCAATAAGCCGTTGCTATTTAAAGAAAATAATCGATGCTGAGGCTTTTAAGAAAATCCGAAGCTGTTACGTGAGGCCAGTTACCAAAATGTTGCCTGCCTGCTTAGCCTTTTATCTTCTGCAGCCAGAGGGAGAAAGTGGTTTAGTATGTCTGATTTGTAATAAGATCTAAATTGTGGGTTGGACTGTCTGGCCAAGAAAGGTCTTACTGACTTAAGAAATATAAGGTGATCAGATAGATTGGGTAGAGTGAGTAACTAGTTTTCCTGTATATGTTCCTTTGGTGCCTGGCTTAGCATGAGTGGAGGTTCTTGTTCCCTTGTAGCAGTGCATCATTTAAAAATCTGTGCCAAATTTAGTACATAGTCTTGTTTCATTGCTTTTTCCAATGCCTAAGTGGACTGGGACTTTGGGAACTCAACCTCGCCCTGCAACAGATTCCTGTTTGACCTTGAGTAAGTCACTTAGCGTCTTTGTTCCTCCTTTCTCCACCTGTACATTTGAAATGCTGTTGTTTTGTCCAATCTCTTTGGAAGATAAAGCTTTGGAGCAGGTACTGTCTGCTCTTCTGAATTAGTACTGTGTGTCCTAATCCTCTTTGGCTTTACTGTAAAAACAAAATTACCATGCCAGACAACTGCAGTTAAAAATCATATTTCAACGTCTTCCAGTTGCCAAAAAATAAGTGAAAGATATTTGTTGCTACATTTATCCTTCTAATGCACAGCATCCCATGTCTTCTAGAATGTTTAAGAAAAATATATATTCGATAATCAGTGGTGACAAAACCTCTCCAGGAAGGAGATAGAGGGACTTTTCTTGA
Source organism: Podiceps cristatus (assembly GCA_000699545.1). Classification (NCBI taxonomy): domain Eukaryota; kingdom Metazoa; phylum Chordata; class Aves; order Podicipediformes; family Podicipedidae; genus Podiceps; species Podiceps cristatus. The sequence goes on from JMFS01109503.1 coordinate 5,489, forward strand.
GAGATGTGCCTTCTGCATCATTTTCCAGTGGGATGTGTGGGAGCAGCTAAGGTGATAGACATTCGACCCTGTAAGTAGCATCTCTTCTCTTTCTCAAAGTGGTAGATGGGATCATAGAATTGTAGAATGGTTTGGGTTGGAAGGGACCTTTAAAGCCCATCTAGTCCACCCCCTGCAATAAGCAGGTTCATCTTCAACTAGATCGGGTTGCTCAGAGCCCCGTCCACCCTGGACTTGAATGTTTCCAGGGATGGGGGGTGGGGGGTGCTTCTACCACCTCTCTGGGCACCTTATGCCAGTGCCTCACCGCCCTCATTGTAAAAAAAATTTCTTCCTTAGGTCTAGTCTGTATTTCCCCTCTTTTAGTTTAAAACCATGACCCTTTGTCCTATCACAGCAGGCCCTGCTAAAAAGTCTGTCCCCATCTTTCTTGTAGGTCCCCTTTAAGTATTGAAAAGCCAGAATAAGATCTCCTCAGAGCCTTCTCTTCTCCAGGCTGAAGAACCCCAACTCTCTCAGCCTTTCCTCGGAGGAGAGGTGCTCCAGCCCTCTGATCATGTTTGTGGCCTCCCCTGGACCCACTCCAGCAGCTCCGTGTCTCTCCTGTGCTGAGGCCCAGCGCTGGAGGCAGCCCTGCAGGGGGGTCTCACCAGAGCAGAGGGGCAGAATCCCCCCCTCAACCTGCTGGTAGTGTCTTGGTTGATGACTCTTTGCTGTGTGAACCGTAATTCAGCAGAAATGTCCCTGATTATGAAAATATGTGGGGAATGTCTTGTAGGCGTCCTGCAGTTTCTTTTTTTCATGAATTACTGTGATCCAACTGCTAAACATAATGCAGTGATGAATCCTCTGAAGTTAGCCTAAGGCTTGCTGAGGACGTTTAAGATTTTCCTTTGATGTCTGCATGGGACCCTTACTGAGCATGAATGTGAAGTCCTTCAACACAAAAGGTTGCAGCTCCTCCAGCATAGAGAATTTAAAAAAAAATAGAGAACTTGTGTGTGCCTGATATTTTTTTTTTTTTTTTTCCCCCCCTCAGTTGGAGTTGGATTGTTAGCTAGGGAATGCTTAGAAGCTCCCTTTGCTGTTGTCTTTGACAGGAGTTACAAGGTTTATAAGCAAACCTTGCTCCCAACCATTGTGGCCCAGCTGCTTCCCTGGCTCACAGACTGCTGGAGCCTGAGCTTGGTGGTCCAACAGCCTTTGTGGGATGGTTATGCCATGTTGAGAGCATCAAACTTTGCTCCATGTTGCAACTGGGGGATTTGAAACTTTGGTGCTGGCTTTCAGACGTTATGGATGAATTCAGCTACTTCAAAGCATTCAATGCACCATGTATAAGTGAAGTAAACAGCAATTGATGGTTTTTTTTTACTTCTGAGTATGTGGGGAAGGCAGTGTGTAGTGCTCTTAGTGCTTCATTTCTCATGAACCAGCAGGTGTTTGTATGTCAGTTCGCATGAAGTTATTTGCGGGGGGGGAGGGGGAGGGCATGCACACAAGCTAAAAGAATAATCCTAAAACTATGATGTAGTTGTTTTAAAACCTCAATCTAATGGAAAAAGAGACATTAGGAAGTGTCCAAGACTACTCAAGTGAAAGTCCTGTATTTCCATCACAGAAAAAAACGTGTGAGACGAGTATTCCCTTTTCAAGGGTAAAGTTCTTGCCATTTGTCATTACATGAGGTTTCTTGCTTTAAAAGTAGATCTTATTTCTTCCTAAATATGAATCTAAGTTTTCAGCTTCACAGTAATGAACTCTGAAGGCCAGGAGGAGCTATCACATCTGACCGCCTCTAGAGCATGGGCCAGTGAATTTCATCATGATTGTAGCATGTCTTTCAGAAAACGCATTTAGTCTTGATTTGAAGACTTCAAGAGGGAAAATTCACTGTTCCCCCATGGTCATTTTTTCCAGTGGTTAATCATCCTTACTATTAAAAATTGAAGACTTTGAATTTAGATTTGTCTGGCTTGTGCTTCCTGTCATTGGCCATTATTTTCTTTCTTTTGCTAATGGAATAGATCTATAGTACCTACAGTTTCTCACTATAAAAAGTTCTGGTGTACGGTAACCAGGGCCACTCTTGATCACTTTTTTGATAGGCTAAACAGATTCAACTTTGTCATTATGAAATGTTACTTTTTCGAGTTCTGTATCTTTTTTGTGGTTCTCTTTTACATCTCTAGTGTGTTAACATCTTTTTAGGAATGGAAACAGGGCTGGTCTCATTGTTCCAGCCTCAGACTTGGCAGTATACGGCAGTAACATCTTTACAGCATACACATTTCATAATTGTATTAGTCTTACTGGCTTAGCACCACACAGTAAGCTTCTGTTCATTTATTTGCTGTTAGCTTTCTGTGCACCAGTTTTATCAATTTTATGCACATTTCTAGCAGTTGTCTGGTAGTTTCTGGATCCTGCTCTTCAGCTCTTGTTCCCTAATGAATTGTCACTTTTGGGTAATATTCAGAGCTTGCTCTTAATTGCAAGTATTGCTAGAGTTCAAGCTATAAGTGATAAACAGCAAAGCAGTTTTGTAAGAAGTCATGAAGAGTTTTTAATTTCCCATTTCACTGCTGTGAACTAGTGGTAAGGTATCTTGTAGTTCTTGGCATCCATGAAGTTTCAAATTAAATGTGGGTTGGGGGGACTTCAATTTTCAGTAGAACAATGTGTCATCGAAGTTGTTAAATGGGTGCCTTTTTCTTCAGCATCCTGGCCCGGAGGTGGAGTGTTGACGGGGCAGAGATGAGCTCTTGCAATCAAACTCATCCCCCGGACACCTTTACTAGACAGATTGGTGTTTGCTGGCCTTGCTTTGCTTGTCTGTATTGCAGCAGGGAGGGGGTGAATGGGTCTCGAAGGCTTCTCATCAGCTCTGAAAAGCCTTTGAGAGAGAATAAACAAACAAAAATACCCTTTGCAAAAAAAAGTCAGGATATAAAATCTGAGCTGTGTAGTGAGTGTTTGTATTACCTATTCCATAGTACAGATTTTTCTGTCCTGTGTAATTGCTTCCTCTGGGGTTTACCCTACAAGTTACCGTGCTCCATTAGTTCCCACTGTCTGTAATGGGATCTGAAGACAGTCAGGATCAGGCCTCTTATTTTATCAGGAGGTGGTTGTTTAAAAGAAAAAGCCCAAGGTAATTTGTACCTCTTTATATAATTGTGTTTATACAGCAGTTAATTGCTATGTGATTTTAAAATACTTCATTCTGTTCCAAAATTGAAGGAAAAAGGTAATAATTCAAAAGGGTTTAGAATTCCCTGTCAGGGAGGAGGGACAGGGTAAAAATGGATTTTTCTAATCCATCACTTTCTTTATGGAAATAACTCTCCTTTCATCTGCTGCTTCCTCTGCCTTAGAATTGATGACCTGGGCATGAATAAAATATTGTTCCCATTTATTATCCAGGGAACTGCCAGGGACGAAGGACAGTGAATCATCAGGGTTTTTGCTGCAACTGCTGCAAATCCTGAACAACTGGAGCATGGAGTTGATCAGGTCTGAGCCTTCCTGGGTTCGTTGGGTGTTTCAGTTTTGGCCCTTGCACCCGGAAGAGGAGGAAATGCCAGCAGGCTGGATGACTTGCTGGTGGGGTGAACTGCCCTATGACCTTCCCATGCAGGTCTGTATTTTTAATCTGATTTCCAGTTGTAGGAACAAGCCCAGGAAAAACCCAAACAGGAGCCTCGCAACTCTGAGAACTCTAGTTTTATCTGTAATTTAGTCATATTCTATGTGCACATGAGTGTGGGGGCCACACGGGAGGGGCTTTTTTCACCTACTGCCTCTTGGAGAGAAGACCCTGGGGTCTCAGGAGGAGTCTCTGGTGATATTTTTCTATTGCAGTCTCATTTTATAGTAGCAGAAAACACTACTGCTGTTGTTTCATAGTAGAGACAAACATTCAGAATTTGGGCAACAATTGAATAAAGAAAGATATAACTTCTGTTGAACTGTCTCGGCAGTAAGGTGTGCGTATGGTGGCTTTATCTCACTGCAGTGGATCTTATCCAGGGACAGAGAAGAGCTGCTGCTCTGGACAGATCTGCTTTTGCTGAAAAGCAAGTCTGCTCTCACTGTCAGCACTGGGGCTATTGTGAGCTTAGTGGCTGTATTAATGGAATACAGCGTTCCACTGATACACGGACAGTCGCTATTATGCTGCTAATTAAATAACTTGTTGCATTAGCAGTTTTCATCTTCCATCCCAGTTCAATCTTGTGTTTATCTCTAAAACCCATGCAGCAGCAATAATTAATGTGGAAAGAAAGGGCTTTACTCTCCCCCCCTGCCACTCCTTTTTAAAATTACTTGATTGTTGGATGCTTTGAGCGGGCATCAACCTATAGGAAGACAGCAGCCCTCAAACACGGAGGGAAAATCCCACAGCTGCTGCTGTAGCAATTGCAGATTCACCAGAATAAAATACATTTTTCATCTCTCTGTATCCAGAAAGACACCACTGGACTCTCTTTTCATCTTCTGTAGTTTTTCACAGTAAATAACCAAGTGCTTCTCTCCATATTGCCCTTCTTATGAAAATGTAATGTAAAGGCTTGCATTCAGTGGATGTCACCGATGACTTAGTGTGAGAGATGCCAAGCTCATCTCAACTCCCTTGAACTTCCTGCAGATCTGGGAATGCTGATGTCTGTTGGGAATGAGGCTGTGGAGGTGGAGGGATCGGGGTTAACCAGAAGTATGGTCTGAGGCCCAGCATGAGGACCTGGAAGATGCAGATGTTAATTTTCTTCTCCCATCCTGTGTCATCTAGATTGGACAGTGAATGTGGAGTTTCCCATCTCCCTTCAGGCACTGCATGTGAGAGGTGGCCGGTCTGCCTTACCAGGGCTCACGGCAGCGTTCCTGGGAGGAGCCCGGTGCAATTCGTGTGAATTAACATCGCTTCTGCCAGCAGGTGTACCGTGGTAGTTTGCTTTGGTTTAATGTTAGGTGAATGTCTGCCTTCTGTTGCAAGTGGTCTTCTACTTATCGTCCCACAGGAATTAACCTGTCGTCCTTCTGTGTGCAGGAATTTGTGGCTTTGTCTCTTTAATCCAGTGTTGCTTCTGCAGACTGTCCTGGCTTATCACTTGGAGGGCTCTGTGCGGGAAATGAAGCAGCTCTCTAGGACACATGCCTACCCTTTCTCTCCACTCCCTCTTCCCATGGGATTAAAAATGCTCCTTCGGCAATGCATTTGTTCTTATTTTTGCCTGATTAAGCAGCCTGGTGTCAGTACCTGTGTAGTTCCAGAAGTTGGTGGAGATCATTAGGAAAGCCTAGATCTCTTTTAACTCTCCTCTCAAAAGAGGTCGGTTTTCCATGAGATAGAAGAGAGTTTTACCTGCACTATACATGTGTGTTGTACAGCACTTTGATCCCTGGCAGCAAGGAGCGGTGGAAGAGATGGAGAAGAGTATACCCCCCAAGGAGATGAGTGACCTGCTCACAGAACTCTGCTAAATTCCCTTCCAATCTGCAAGGCCTCTGGTCGATCTTGAATGCTTGATCTGAAATGAGGGTGTATGGCAGCCATCCACGCTCGCAGAAGCTGCACTGCCCTCCTTCCTCGGGTCCACCCAGTGCTGTGTTAATGCGGGAATGGATTTTCCTCTGGCAGAGGGAAGCTGAACGGGAGAGGAAGGGAGCGGTCGCTCCCCAGTGCCTGTGCTCCCTGCTCTCATGGGGCCACCGGGCTCTTAGTCACACCCATCTCTCCCCCCGGCTTGGGCTGCAGAGAAGAGGGGGCTCTGTCTCCTGCAGTATTTACTTTAAAAAGCAATTACTCTGATACTGCATTTGCTTTGTTCTCTGCAGTATTTTCATCCTTTTTCATCTTAAAGTCAAGTTTTGAAACTCAACAGCAGCAGCAACCAGAGCCATCAAGATCACAAAAGAAGCCCCAAAATCTTATGAAGTTTTATACAAGTAATGAATTTGGTGTAGGTTTGGGGGGGTTTTTTTGTGCCTTTAGCATTTGTATTTTGAAATTTCACTTTGATGTCTTGGGCTAGAAACCCATTTAAAAATAAAAGCTGAGTCCAGGAGCTCTGGGCTTTAATAAGGAGGCTGAAGGGTGCAGGATTCACGATAACACGATGAGATTTAACGTTGCATTTGAACTGAGTCAAAGTCTGGAGGGGAGCCTGCCAGGCATGTTAGATGGCAAAGCAAACAGAGCAGTTTGCAGCTACTTTCTGAATTTTGATGTGCTCAGGCTTCAACTTAGCAGGGTGGTGGCTTAAATAGGTGTTAGAAATCTGTACACTAGTGGAAAAATAAAAACCCCAATTTTAGGCAGTTTGTGGTTCCCTAAATACTGGTCTTCATTAATGGCAAAGTCTTGGAAGGGGTCATCTGCAACTGCAATATGAAACTTCCCTTTGAAAGACATCTCTTGCTTTCCCCTCTGGTGACAATAGACAGCCATACTGACACATGAATTAATATCTGGGAATTCGCTGCTGGATCCTGACCCATTTAAATGGGTTTGTACAGCCCATCTGCCTGGGAGCAGCACAGCCCCATCGGAACATTGGTGTCACCTTCGTGTCATGCTGATGTGTGTTCGAAGGCCGCTCCCATGAACGGGACCGAGCCGCCTTTTGTGGCTCGCTTTTGATGGGATCAGGCTTCTGTACAGTCCTGCTGTTTTCCATCTTCCCAAGCAGCATCGTTGTTGCAGAAATTACACTGTAGAGTGTGTGCTGAATGTCCTCTTCTGCTTCATGTTACTTTTTCCTTTGCATTATTGTAAGTCTTGTGAACACTGATGATTTTTCTTACTTTCAGCTCCTAGAAACAATGAAAGATGTGAAAATAAAAAAAACAAAACAAAAAAAAAAAAACCAACAACCAAACAAAAAACCAACCACAAAAAAAATCCCAACTAACCAAACCCAAAAAAACCCACAATACAATAAACCAAAAAAACCCTACAACAACAAAAAACCTCGTTTATGTCTTTTTTTTTTTTTTTTAAAAAAAAGCATTTACTACTTAAATTTTGAGCCAAGCTGAGTATCTTAAGGATCAAGAGGGGGGAGGCTGGCATGTGGCAGAGGAACACTTGGATTTCAGAGCACAGCAGAGAGTTTGATGTAAAAGCTGCGTGAGCACTAAAGGGCCCTTGTAGGTTCGAGTAGGTCTGAAGATGGCTTCAGCTGGCGGTGACAGCTCACTGCTTTCAGCCTCTTTGGAAAGTCTGCCCTTCAGTCTCTTCTGGCTGTGGCACAGGGGGAAAAGGACTTAGACCCAGCTCACGCAGCCTTGCTTATGCAATGTGAGACGCTTCCCAGGTTCTCCTCTTGCACGCAGAGCAGGAATTGATGCTTTCCCCAAAAAGTGGGATATAAGAGAAGTGTGACATTATTCAGTTACTGATAATTTGCTCCATTAAATTGACATTTTCCCAGACAACATCATCATATGGATTTTTCAGAGCAGCAGCGAATTTTATTTCACAGGCAGCGGAGGCAATGCTAGCGGGATGGCCTGCTGGTATTTTAGGGGATGTGCATTCAGACCTTTTGCACTGTCTGGCTGCGCTCTCTCCCTGCCTATCCTGTGTGGTGAAAGTGCTGAGCTGGTTCCTGTTAGGACAAAAGCCTCTTACCAGAAACGTGGCCTGCCCCTGCTTGTGTCGGGTGTGGAGGGAAGGAGGGGGTCGAATGAACACCTGCTGCTGCCAGGAGGCAGAATAAAAAATTGTAATAACATCTCCCAGCAGAATAATAATAAAAAATACATACATAGTAACATCTTTCATCTTTCCAGGCTGTGCACCTTCCTTTTCACAGACTACATAACCTGAGACGCAGACACGGTGTAAAACTGCTTGGATGTGGCTGCTCCTAGGGTAAAATATGGCAAACATATTCACTGTGTATTCACACAGCAATGTAAACTGCTGGGGAGCAAGGCTGTGCTGAATTAATTGAATTACTTCAGAGATGAGCTTGGTCCACTAATTCCGTATCGACTTTGGGCTTTAAATAGCATTAAGGACCCATGTTAAAACTCAATTAAAACTGAGGAATGCAGTTTGAACAGGGTAAGGTCACATCTGTGCACGAGGCGGGATAATGTAACCGGTTCCCTTGACATGGGTCTGTATCTCCCATAATCAGAGCAAAATTGAATCTCAGTTTAATCTGATCACTGACTGTCCCTTCTGTGAGGAAGAACGAGGTGGAATTAATGAACCCTGAGGAGGTCTCTGTAGTCTGTGCAGATACAGGGACCAAGTAATTGAACTTGTGCTCCCTTGGGAAATACTTGAATGTGATGCAAGTAGGTGGTCGAAATGGCTCGTGCTGTCTAGGGCAGACCCCAGAATCTGCAGCAGGTATTTTTGTAGTTGTATTTTCCAACTTACTTTCCCCTGCCATTGACTCATATGTGACCTCCTCATAGAGTCATCCTACACCTAGTGCCCTTACTAGGCATAGTGGTTCCTCTAAACACGTTGCAAGAGTTATCTTTTTAATCAAATCATTATTGCCATAATTAATAGGGCTTGAAAGGTGCTGTTAAGGCAGACGTTTCTGTGTCATGCTGGTTGTTAGGTGGGATACCATCTGATAGGAAGTGGGATTAAGTGCTAGAGGGAGCAGGATGAGTGTGCGGAGAGCCTGTGTTTTGGAGCGTATCTATATGCAAACTTGCGTGCACTCCAATTGGGTTGTCATCATGCTTTGATGATACTTAAAGGTCTGCTCTCCCTATTCAAGTTGTATTTTATGAGGAAAATCTCATCCTTGCGTGTTCAAAGGCTAAATCAGCAGCAAGAATAGATAAATCCTACAGGCCATGTTGTGCAAATGACTAGTAACTTAAAAACAGAAGTTGTACACGTAGGTGGGAAGTAAGTGGTAACGGAGCTATCTCTGAACAGGTCATTGGATGACTTTTTCTCCCACAGACTTCAGTGCCTCTTAAACCTGGGAGTTCATAACACTGTTTCTCTTACTCAGGAGTTGCTCTGTCTCAGTGGGGATACCACAAACACAGAAAACGTGTCCTTTTTTGAAGAGTCCAGATGGCTGTGGTCATTTGGCTTCTCCTGATGCGACGACCATTTCGCATTGCCTAGGACGTGCCGACTGCTTGATCTCCGGCGGTGGCTCTGGGCCCTCTGTGCCTGTTTGCATCCTTGCAGTGAGAATTATTTGTAGCTTTCGAGAGCATAGCATGGAGGGGCACACGCTGTTCCTTTTTGCTCTTGTACTTCTTTGGGACCGGTTGCCTTTTCATTTTTGTTTTATTGGTTTCTTAAAAGACTGCCAGCTGGATATAGGTAAGTGGGGGGTTTCTTTGCTGCAGTCTGCAGAGAACAAGCATCGGTATGTAGCCGTTTACTCCTGGCAACTGCTTCCTATTTTTCCAGATGATTCCAGCCAGCTCTTTTTGTGTTTAGCCTATTGTCGAATGCCGTCACAAAGACTTGGGGTATTAATCCTGTCATCTGTTCAGCGTGTGGAACTGCTGAGTGGGCTGTGCAGTGAATGAGAAGCTGTAGGTACTGGGGAAGAGGGGTATGGTGTGTAGGCGTGTTTGAAGCACATTCAGAATTCCTGGCTGTACTAATTGAATGTAAAAATTTCCTTCTGTACCTCCAGCGATCACCAGTAACGGGAACATGTAAGTGCAAAGGTCTGATGGTGGTGGGAAGGCAGGTGGAGCGCGAAGCAGGCTGGAGTGATGGAGGGGCATAGCCCTTCTCTGCATGCGTCTGTGGTTGTCTTGTATGCTGCTGCCTCACTTGAAGAAGGCTCTGAAGGAGTCATGCGTCTTGCTCAGAGCAAACAGAATGGTAGATTCAGCACTTGGGCTTGAGGCCAGAATATAACAAACGGACTAAACCAAAATGACAGCTCCCAAGGTTATGGGTGTTGAATATATAAGGATTCAGCTTTGAATCTTGCAGGCTGAGTCTGTCTCTAGCAAGCAGAACATGTCTGCTACAAAGGAGCTGGCACTTCTTAGATTCTGGCTGCGTGTTACGCTTCCTTCTGCGGCAGATCTGGTTTAACAGCGTCTGTGAAACCCAGACTCCCTATCCTGCAGACTGTCTCTCACTAGAGCTGCAGTTCTGCACTGTGATTCTTTGCCAGCAAATTTAGTTTGAGAACTTCCTACTCCGAATGACTTGTGTCTGTCCCCATACTGGAATTATTAAGTAGTCTGTGTGATTGCCCTTTAAACTAGATCCATGATATGGTACAAGGAGAAAAACCTGTTTCCCTCAAACCCACCCACCACCCACAAAGTATTTGTTTATAAAAATAATGATTTCACAGATCTAATTTGGAGTCAGCACAGCTGAGGGGTCCATAATGAGTGTCTGTAAATTGGGTGATAGGAACTTCTTAAACCAGAGCAGCTGCCGTAGGCAGCTTAACATGGAGCTCTGCCGTAAGGAGAAATCCTTGTCAGGCAAGGGTCTGCAGCGAAATAGCCGACTCCAGGCCCGTGGCTTCCCACCTGGGTACTCAAATCAGCCCTCCTTAGGCCCTGCAGCTTTCAGCTGCCTCCATGCTGAGTGGGGCACCTGGGAGGGGGGACGGGTTTTGAACATGAGTGGTCAGGAGGCATAAGCAGTTGTGCATTGCACATCTCAAAAGGGTGTATTGTTTTTTCAAGGGCTCAGGCAGGATGAGGAGGGGGAGTTTTGTCACTGGGTTATACAGATGTGTTTCCAGCCAGACACTGAGCATTAGCAGTGCAGAGAAAAATACATGCTTGGGCTTTCAGTGGGAAAAAACCAACAAAAAATACTTCTTTCAGCTGGAAAGTGATGCCAGGAGCTGTTGTTTTAGAGAATGAGAAGTCTGGATTTATAAGCATGCATGTGAGATACACCTTTGAATGTGTATCAAGAAAATTTGCATAGAGAAAATGCATAGAGCAGAAAGTAGGTTTTACTGCTGACTGTCACTGTTCAGGGAAAACCAAGCGTGTTGTGGAAATCTCTTTGTGTGTTTCTTAAAAAAAAAAAAACAAAAACAAAAAACAAAAAACACCACACCAAAACCAAAGAACATCTGTTTGTGTATAAATAGATCCTGTTTCTTCTGATTTCATAGTGCCCGTTACAGCATGTGCCAATTTCTCTGGAGTGCCAGAAGAGAAGGAATGTCTTCAGAAAATGTTGAGGTTACAATAGTCAGATAAAACCTGCCTGTGCTAATTTTATAAAGATACAGTCAGCTTAGTCTTGCGGAGAGCAAATGCACCAGTGAACTTGACATGGTTGCCAGACCTTTCTCACTTCTTTTTATATGATTTGCCAAATCCTTAGCTAGCTGGAGGGTGGATATTAAGACAGGCACAGGCACTGAAAGCTGAGCAGTGGTATGTTGAAAAGTTATGCTTGGGCAGGAGATAATCAATGTGGTTTTTGTTTTATTTTTTTTTTTTCAGTGACCACCCTTAGATGCCCTAAAGTGCTGGCTTGAGCTGGAAGGAAGGGCACCTCTAAAGGGATGCTACTGTCCCTGGGAGGAGTGGGCTGGAATGGTGTCCAGTGAGCCCTGAACACATAGCTGATGGGTTTGGTTTTGTTGTTTATTAAAGACAGGCCTTGGTACAGCAGTAATGGAAAATCCTATTTCTGTACCAATAAAAACTTTGCTCCCTTGGTGGTTGTTACTGGCAAATTTAGTCACTTTGGTATTTATGGAGAAGCATTTACTGGGAAGGACTGGATGGTTAGCAAGCTTCATCTGCTTTCATTTTGCTTTGATGGCGCACACGTTGCTGTGGGACCTTCTGTTTCATCCCTGTACCCCGTCCATGATCCATCCTTCCAGGCCCGTACCCCTCTCCTGCAGCATGGCCCGCCAGTCCCCCTGCTCTTTGCTGGGGTGAGATAGAGCGTTGCCTGGCTTTGGCTTGGACTCTTTTTTCTGGCCTGGCTTTGTGTCGGTTCCCGCTTTACCACACAGGACACTGAAACACTGCAGTGTGTTTTGTTGCAGTCAGGCTAGACCCCGTTGGCATGTGGGCTATCGGCCAGCTGACAATAACAATAATAAAGAACTTGAGTGCTGCAGAAGGATTAAAAGAAGCTTCTCTAATAAATGCAATTACACAAGCATGCTTGAGCCATGTGTCCTATTTAATTCCTGCCCAAGAAAAGAGGCATTCCTCAGGGCACTGCTTTTGTCTGAGTGAAAGAGATATCCAAGTGCCTCAGGCATCCTCTCTGAATCCAGAGTGGCTCTTCTGTGCCCTGGGTGGCAACTAATACTGGGCTTCAGATTGCTCTGAAGAAGAGTTATTCCTCCAGGACTGAGTCAGGGGGTTTTGCCAGGCAGTAGCTTTATGGCAGGCAGAGCCCTTGCTGCCATCCAGACCTCACAGGCGGATTTCATTGCTGGGTACGTCCCCCTGCCTGCGTGCCCCGTGGCATCATGTCTGCGCACAGAGGTGCCTCCGCTCCGTGGTAAGGAGCCTTGTCCATACGTTCATGCAATTGGGGGTCTTCTAGTGGGCCTTTGCCACTTCTGGCGAGTACCTTGGCAGCAGGCTAAACACCGCGACAGGCTGTACTTGTTCTCTTGTCAGGGCAGTTTTAAATCACGCCTTTAATGCATTTTGTTCTCTCCTGCTGGTCAGTGAATTTCCCGTCTCTGCCTTCAACGTGAACGGGGTTCGCGATGGAGAGAACATCTTACAGACTATTGCAGTGCTGCTTGCCATTACCCCAGGCAGCACCCAAGAAATACTCGCTGGAGCTAATGGGCTGGTGCCACAGCTCTGGGAATTGGGACCACTAGCTGGAAACACGCAGCAGCCTCCCTAGTGTTGATTAGTGCAGACGTGTGGATGTAAGAAATGGGGTCCAGATCTGTCTGCGGGCCTGCTGGGTCCTGGGAATGGCTTTGACTTGAGGCAGAGGTTGGGCAGCCGTAGTGGTGCATCCCTAGGGCTGGGCTGAGGGAAGGGGACAACCTGGGAAGGGCAGGGACCCCCCCAGAGATTGCTTTGTGTGACGCGGGGAGAGCACGTTTGTGCTGCCCCAGGGTCGGGTTGCTCTTAACTAAATAGGTGACCAGTGTTAGTGGGCCGGGGAGGTGGAACCTTGAATGTTTCTCTTTTCTCTCAAACCTCTGTCTCCTTTCTTTTAAGGATATTTAGTCTGAAATCATCGCTCATCTGTAGAAGCTGAGGTTTTAAGAAAACAGTTAAATATTCCAAGGTTCCTGATAAGGTGCAAGGTAAAGGATTAAATGGTCCAGAAAAGCTGCTCTTTGACTTTCCCAGCTCCTTCTCAGTGCATACGTTCCCTGAGGCATTTCATAAGGTAACTTGTGTGCAGAGAGCAACTGTGCTCTTGCTCATCAGCACCAAATGTTTAATTCAGTCCGTGCTTGTCAGAGTACATTAAAAATGCAGGTGGCACTTGCTACGTGTGAGCCAGCTCTTGTAAGTGAGGCATTGTCCGTCACAGGGTAACATTACAGACTTGACCCGAATGGAGCCTGCTGGCTCTTGGAAGTGTCCTGGCTACCTAGAGCATCCTGCCGGGCTAGCATTGCCCCTCTGTCCTCAAAACACCACCTTTTCATGGTGATGCTTCAAGATCCCAAGGAAACATGGGGCAGAGAGGATGTCCCATGACTGGTGATTATCTGGTGTGTTTTTGCTGCTATGTGGTTCTCTCTTGTCCACGTTCATCTCTATCCAGTTGTATCTCATCCTGTGTTTAGATCCAGTCCTGAAGATCTCCCTGGCATCAGTGGGAATATGAAGGCTTGCAGACACCTCAGCAAGGTTAAGGTCTTTTGTAAAATCAGTAGAGTAGAGGTTGTATTTGTGTGCACAGTACCTTGTACAAACCCAGTATCGGTTTGGTTCAGCATCCGTCTGTTCAGTCTTCCTAAGGGGAATTCACATGCCGTCAAGTGCAACAGTGGTGTTTCAAAACTGTGGCAGTGCAACGGGAAGCCTTTGTGAGCACCTTGTTTTTAGAAGAGAGATTCAAATCAGTATTTGGCAGCAAAGCTGCATTAGGTAAGGTTGAGGCAGTAGTGTGAATTTTATCAACAGAACTGAAAAGGTGAAAACAGACATTGCTGGGATATAAGAGAAAACAGCTTAACCCTTGAAAAGTACATTGGGCTTGTACGGCACTGGTAATGCTGGTAACACCAGGTGACGTTCCCAGTGGGCTGCCAGTATGCCTTGTGAAATGGGCAGGCATTAGAACTGGAGACAGCTGTCCCCGTCCGCAGGATGAGACCTCCGTTCATCAGCGCTCACCTCCTCCTGACACTTCGCTTTGTGCTCTTTCCACCTCCAAGACTGGAGCGATGTGCGTTTCTCAGGCCCTGGCTAACAGTTGCTATAACTCCCATTAACGCAGTCGTTGAGTGCAGGTCCTGATTTAGCCTTATTTCTGTCAACCAGCCACCTGAATTTTCTTTTCTTGCCTTTCAGTCCTTTCAAGGAAGCCAAGGACGAGCATACCTCTTCAATTCAGTGTGAGTATAACCTCGTTAGCTGTCGCCTCTGTGTCTCGTACGGGAGATTTAAGAAAACTGTCATGAAAAAGAAAACCAAAGGACAGTCTTCCTTTAGAAAATCTCAGCCTAAGACTTGGGAGCTTACTGAAAATGGTTGAGAAAGAGGTGGGAAATTGCACTGATTCATATTTGATTTTATGTTGAGGTTTCAGATAAGCAGCTAGGAAAATTTGGGGTTTTTGTCATCAGATTGAGAAATAGGAGCTAATGGATGAATCATTCTCTTCTCAGAGAATGTAGTTGGACCAAAGAGTCAAAGTTCCATAAATGTAGAGAATAAATGATATCACTTACTTTTTAGAGCTAGCATAAAAAATAAGTATAATCTTCCCAGTAACTGAAAATAGTTTTGGTGAGATCTCTGCTGGGATGTCTTTCAGAAGAAGTGCTGATTTAAGTTACATTTTTCAAGATTCCATTTGTGAAAGTAAAAGTACCATTTTACCAATTTGAAAATGAAAATTGTTCTCAAATGCATAATTAGTGCAATTTACTAGAATGTTATTAATCTTCTGTTCAAAGCTTTATAGAAGTTTTAGTTGAATAAAAATTCCATTTTACCTTTTTATTCTGTTCTGGAACTGCAAGAGATCTTTGTTTCAGGCACAGCTGTGGTATTCAGTATCCTGAACTCCCTGCTTGTGTTTTCAAATACTGCAATAAAATTGCTGTCAGCTTCGTTGAAGCATCTTGCTGTGGAAAGCCGTACTAATAGGGAGCATCTCTCCTTTCTCCCCAGAGTTAATGTGGGTTGTGGCCCTGCAGAGGAGCGGGTGTTATTAACAGGATTACATGCGGTTGCAGATATTTACTGTGAAAACTGCAAAACCACACTGGGTTGGAAATATGTGAGTATCAGTATCGTTTGTTTTTCCTGTGGACATCTTAGCTCCAGCCCTTTCTGAAGGTGTGCGTATGGTAACATGGTCTCATGGAAAGACCGTTAACTTGGGAACCAGAAATGCAGGTTCTGGTCTGTAGCCACGTCTTTTTTCCTGCATTTCCATTTTCCCTCCCATCTTGTGTTTGTTGCATCCATTCACAGCAGGAGCTCTCTGTGGATAATGTGGGTTTTTTTACTAGGAATAGACACCATGGGCCTGGTTTTGGTGGGTGTCCCATAGTGATACTTAACATAAACGAGGATAACTTCAGTCCATCTTGTGGTTCATATTGTCTTTTTTCCCAGACAATATCAGAATAAAAGAATGATCCATACATTGTTAATCCTGTGTCCTTCCCACTGGAAATGCTATTGAACATGACTTTATCTGTTTGCTGTCTCTTGCTCTTCATAAATTCAATTACCTTCGAATAAAGTCTTACGCTACATCTTAATTTCTGCTTCAGGAGGCACACAGCGTACTTGTTTGTCAAAACATTTTGACCAGTGTCTAAACAAGACCTAAATTGTTTCTGTGGCCTTTGGACAGAAGCATTCTTTAATAAGTCAGCTGAAAGGCTATAAAAAGTAAAGCATCAAAAATTGATGCAGTAGGGATTCATACAGGAACACAGCATGGATCTCAAATGGAGAAGGACACTAAGTACATAAATTGAGTTTATTGTAAAACAAAATACAAAATTTTGTAAACATAGCACTAAGCCCGAGCCTTGCCAGGAATAGAATTACCATTTTTTCAGAGGCATTACATGCATGTGAACAGCACACCTGAGCGGAGCTGAACCACTTTTGAGGATGCACCCTCAATAACGGGAGTCCCTCCTGGTTAGGGATCCCATAGATTTCCGTACGTCTTCGGTTCTGCAGTGTTGAAGCAGTGCGTGTTTCTGTAGCTGCAGGCACGCATCTGTGTAGAGTGGGTCCTTCTCGTCCCTTGGTGCATGTTTGTTCTATTTTCACGTGAAGTTTACCGTAACCTGTCTCGTTCCTGATGGTAGTACTTTTACAGCATGTTTCACCAGAGGACATTCTTAACAACTATTAATAAATTCTCAGATCACCCTAGAGAGAGGAGATGGATTTTATCACCGATGATTCCTAAAGCATAGTTCAAGGAACAGTTGCCGTTGGCCTGCAGAAAGCTGCATGTTTACGTGGTGCCGATTGTTCTTTTTTTCCAGCCTGTAAAAACAGCTAGAAGCAGGATTTAAGAGTCTTCCAATGCAGTTTTCCTAAAAGCCCACAGAACGACCTGAAGTTTGCCTGTTTTACTCTGTAGACAAGGCTAAGACTTGTACCAGCACTCCCGGATCTGATTTGTAACTGTGGCTTTACCTTCAAATATCATCTTGATCTCGTTCTTTCTCCTTTTTTTTTAGGAACACGCTTTTGAAAGCAGCCAGAAGTATAAAGAAGGCAAATACATCATTGAACTAGCTCACATGATCAAGGATAATGGCTGGGATTGAATGGAAAGAGCCCAGCCCTACCAGCGTGTAAGAGAATGCCATCCAACCGAACATTATATCCAAGAGTGAGAGAGTGACTGAACGCTTGGTTCCATGCATTTAGAGGCTCTGCAATTTGGGAGCATCTTCACACCCTTCTCCATCTTTATTGGTGACTGGCCTCTAAATTTCTGTCTCTCTGTCTCTTTGCTTTGTATCTGTTTGTGAGTTGACCCTGGCTGCTTCTCTCTCTGTTCTGGCGTTGGCTAAGAGAATGCACCGAATGCCCGACAGCCATTCCATGTTGACGAATGTTTAAGTACAAACTGAAGTTGGCTCTGTGGTGGCATTTTACCGGAAGGTCTCGGTGCGGGAGGAAGACCCGAGTTACGGGCAGGAGAAGGTGATAGGGGGTGGGGAGTGGGCCCGAAGGGAAGTCATCAGAAGTTGAAACTGTACTTCTCCTTTAAGTCCTGGTTAACCAAGGCTTGAAACTATCTACTTGTCTAAATGGACAGAAAAATACCTCACGGCTGCGTTCTCTCTGAATTGTAAAACCGCTGCTCCATCGGTGGAGCTTCAGTTTAAGCTGGCTGAGCACGAGTCATAACCAGTTCTCCTGGCAAGCTAATTGCAAATCTGTGTTTTGTTTGCCATTTATGAACTTCTTGTTGTGGAGGGGGTGGGATCTGAAGGCTGGAGAGATTCCCTGCCTCTCCTTTTTCTCACTGTTTTGGGGCAGGCAGGCCAAACGTCCCAACAAAGCACAGCTGTGGGGACCATCCTCAAAACGGCAGAAACCAAATCCTGACTCCTGAGCCCTTCAGACTGGAGGAGAAAACCACTTAAGGCACAAGGGGGATGGAGCTGCAGCTTAGAAGATATGACAGGAGGAGAAAAAAAGGCACGTGCTTGGCAAGAAAGAGGAAATTACGTAGAGGAGGATGGGGACAAACTTAGTAATGCAGAGTACCCCTTGATTTCCTGGCCTCCACTGAGCATCCTTGGAGGTCTTTTACCAATCCTTCGCAAGTGCGAGTAGGAAAATGCTGTTACAGAATCTTTTTCTTAAATCCCAGGCCTCAGCCATCAGCTCCGCTGTTGGAGCCTGGCAGAGAAATGGTGCGAGAGTGGGGAGAGGAGGAAGCAGAGGAGCCTGGCGGTTGTAGCAGTATTGCACAGGTGGATATTTCAAGCCATGAGGTATCCTTCCCAAAACTTTCCCCTCTTTTCCCATTCCCAGAAGCCTTTTGCAGGCACAAGGGGAATAGGAAAGAAAAAAGAAATTAAACATCTTCCCCCTACCCCTGAAATTGTCTATACCTTGGAGTTTAAAGGGGAGGGGTAGATGTGGGCATCATAACTGCAAGGGACAAGTCCTTCCTGTTTTATTTTTTTTCATTTTAATTAGTGTGGACCTTCCTGAGGTGGTTGGTGGGGAAGGAGCATCGTGTGTGAGAGGGGAGCTGTGTTAGACAAATGACAATGTGAAGTTTGCTCTGCAACAGTCCAGCCAGTATCTGGTGCATAACTCAAGACTTTTTAACCAAATTAGTTTTATCTCTCTGAGTGAATTTTCTTTTTGTTTGTGGAATTCTGTCATGTAGGTCAATCCATTGCGGGAAATCTTTCTTAATCCAGAAGGAAAGAGTATTGTGCAGGGGTTTGTAACTCCTTATGAAACCGAAGCTTTGGAGCTGTGATCTGTGGTCGTTTGCCCCCACCCCTGGGAGACTCCCGTGGGGATCAGGAGGGAGGGCTGGTGGTGAGGACGTAATTTGCTGTTACGTGAAGGGGGTGTGGGCGGAGACGCTACTTAGGGATCGGGGTGGAACTTCGGTGTTGGGTCCTTGTGCTGAAACCCAAACCTGATGGCCCATCTTAAGCAAAGGCTGTGTTAAATCTTGAACCACTATTCTTTGCAGCCTTGGAGAGGGAAGTGAGGCGGAGGCTGGCCATGGCTCCTGCAGCGGATGGAGTTGGCTCGGTTTGTGGCTACCCTGTTAGGAGGCAGCTTCTGCCTTCACCCTTTCTGCTGTGGCTGTGTTACAGTTGCTTCAGCTTTTGTTTCTGATCATCTCTGCTTCCATCGTCCACATTCCCTTCAGTGATAAAAATCTAGTAGAAATCAAAAATTCTGCAGTACCCGCTATCCTGTTGACTTTGACACTGACTTGGTGCCATTTTCATGTCCTTTGGTTGGTGACCCATGACAATTCATTGAGTTTTGACTAGTGGGAAGTAATTTGCGTTCTTTAAAGAGGTCTTCGGTCTCCCCAGATATGTAGCCTTTAAAGGGGTCTGGTTGGAGCCTGGAGAAGTAAGGGATAACCCTGAATCATTAATAGAAGGTTGAGAAAAAGAGCACATGGGGGCTCATGGGTTTCTGTTGGTATTTAGAGTGATTGCCTATAAAAAAGCGATACAAAAAGTAGACCTGTCTGGAGGACTGCTCTGAGAAACAGTAACAGTTACTACAGAGAGCTGCCAGATGGAAACATTTTTATCCATATATTTGGGGCAAGAAAGGTCGAGGATCCGTCAGATTGGGCTGTTTTTAACTGTTCACAGGGGTTCCACTTTTAATGGCCACCAGTCTAAGCTTGAATACGGCAAGATCTTAATCTGGTTTTAATTGGTTTTGTCCCATCGGCATCCACAGATCCACACTTGCTGAGAATCTGGCCTTGAGCCATGATAGGAAGAAAATTAAGTGTGCCTGTGAGTGTCCCCAACACCCCGAGAATTATTTATGGAGTGACTTCAATGCACTGTACAGGGAAATAAGGAAAAAAGGTCTTGTGAGGCTCATTGACGTTTGTTCTCTGCTGTGTGTCCGTTAAATACGAAGTAGTTATTAGTCTACTGCTGACCCACCTGTGACTTGCTGTATTAGGACACGTGACAGTGTTGGGAGCTGTCGACCAGACAGGATGATCAGATCCGTATGCTAGTGGCTACCACAAGCAGTGCGGGCTAAATTGATGCCTCATAGAGTGGTAGATTCAGAGCATAACCAAAGAACCTCCCTCTCTGCATCCCTCTGGTCGTGTGAGTTGACCGTAGCCAGTTCGTTACTGACTGGGGTGAGCGAGGTGGGACCATTGTTTCTGAGCTGGAGATGTGGCCCATGGAGATGTGGCCTCCTCGGGCAGGCAACGCCTGAACGCAGAGCACCGAGTGCCCGTGGTGCTGCTTTCCGTGGGTGGTATCCCCCGAGAAAACGCGACCAGCAGCGAGTTTTGCTCTTTTTTTTTCATGTGGCAGCCTCGTCTCTGGCAAGCTGCGTGCACCCTTGAGTTTACATCACCCCTGTCTACCCCAAAGCTCAGACTTGAGTAAGTTTTAAATTGTTTTGCTCTGATGGATTATCTGGTGTGAAATCCTGATCCCTGTAATAAATATTCAGATGATAATATATATATATACAAAGCAGAAAAAAAAATCTTGTGAAATATACTTTTGTAAATAATATTTAATTTTTTTTAAAAG
>KL282411.1:5366-16379 GCA_000699545.1 Podiceps cristatus
GAGGTGCTCCAGCCCTCGGATCATCTTCGTGGCCTCCCCTGAACCCTCTCCAACAGTTCTGCATCTTTCTTGTACTGCGGGCCCCATACCTGGACACAGGACTCCAGGTGGGGCCTCACGAGGGCAGAAGGTGGCCAGTGAAGAAAGAGGGAGAACGCAAGAGAGAGAACCTGTAGGTGCCTCTGCTTTACAGTCTGGAGGGAAGAGATGCACAGAACAGAAAGTGCTGCCTCCCATCGAACATCCTCTTTCTGCAGTCAGCAAACATCAAGACCAATTCCAGCTGGCTCTGTTGAAAGCTTTAGAAAAGCTAAGACAACAGTGCTCCACCTGTACCCTCGACACACCGACCTCCTGTCTGTTTAC
Organism: Podiceps cristatus; assembly: GCA_000699545.1. Lineage (NCBI taxonomy): Eukaryota > Metazoa > Chordata > Aves > Podicipediformes > Podicipedidae > Podiceps > Podiceps cristatus. The sequence continues at coordinate 5,733 of KL282411.1, forward strand.
CTAGACGAAGAAAAATATTTGAGGGACAGTTGACTTTTTAGCCATCTCCTCTCCTGATGTCCAGAGTTTCCATTCCCCCAGTCAAGTCTAAGCTCTGCTTCTCCTTGTAGCATTTTCACTCCCCGCCCCTGCCCGAATTGTAGGTAGACATTTTATCTAGCCATTCTTACATGACTGTTTAGAACAACTACTTTATATTGTTTTATTAGGTTGGTGTCCTATAACAAAGGATATTCTCTGCAATAACTTGATCTTTCCAAGTCTAAACTCGGTGCCGAACTCAGCCAAATTTATTAGGGGATGAGAGGGAAATTTAAAAACAAACAAACCAACCCCAAACAAAACAACAAACTTTCATAAAAATAATCAATTGGATAAGGGACAGAGGTTATGAGCATGCAAAAACTAACCCATAGCATGATTCTAAATGGAATATTCCATTCCTATGACTAATTTCTGTAGCTGGATAACAGAATTTTCATGTTGTCACCAAATAAGATACAAGCAGATAATAAAATTTTTGTTTGAGTCAGCTAAGATGCAAATCCTTGGATGAACTGGATTTTTTACTTCCTGTGTTAACAGAAGTATTTCTTACTGACATTCTGTCTCTGGCCCTAAAGGTCTTCTCCATTCATAGATTCATGAAGATGAAGGTGAGAAAGTATTAATAAGTTACCCACTTCCAGTATCTAGCAGGTTATTAATGTTTAAGAAGAAGTTACTATAACCCATCTGGCAACGTATCGTTGGGGAAGATACTACACTGCATCTTTTGGGAAGGCTTTCAGTCATTGTTTCATCTCTTCTTGCGACACCAAATTAACTCTTTCCTCTCCAGTATTTTTGCTGGTAAAAATGTATGGGTGTTACTGACCAGCTGAATTTCACTGGTTAGTGTCTGGCCCTTCTTGCCAGAAGCTTTCTCTGCTAGACTAAGGAACCACTCACTATTTAGAAGTTTATGCATCACAATTGTTTCCAGTATTTTTTTTAAACAAGCTAGAGGAATTGGACCTTTAAGTCACCCTTTACTAACACCATTCCTGTATTTCTCCCCTTTCCTAATTTGCTGTGTCTCTCCAGTGAGCCTTACATTTTTTTTTTCCCTGTTAACACATCTTAATTTTTGCTTTTCCCTCCTCTTGTACTATACCTGGGTTCCTACTTGTATTAATTTATTCTGTCTGTAGCATAGTATTTGCACAAAAATATATCCAGTAGAATCGCATCAGTGCACAAGAACACAGCCTACGCAGCCTGGAAGTACTGCTCTAATAGCACACGGGTGTGCCTTAGCTCTGAGGTTGATGATACAACAAATTAGACTTCTTTGTCACAACAAGGTAGATGTTCAGTGGCATATGGGCCATTGCGCTGGGGTTTTTTTGTTTGTTTGTTTTGAATTAGACAAATTTCTATTGATCCATTGACAGACCGGAGCCAATGACTTGCAGACCAAAGCTGACCGACTGGTACAAATGAGCATTTGTGCTTCCCTGTCACGCAAGTTTCCCAAGGTGACAATCATAGGAGAAGAAGTAAGTACCTGATTTATTTCATACTAACAATTCAACTTGCCGAAATCATCTGTTGTTGGTTTTGCTTGTTTGTGGGGTTTTTTTGATTGGTGGGTTTGTGGGTTGGTTTGTGGTTTTTTTGTTTGGTTGGTTGTAGCATAGGTTGGTTGTTTTTTAAAAAAGTATTTGCATTCCATTCATCTTTCCTTTGCATTAGCTTTCTCGAGTAAGCTGCAAGTAAATCCACAGTTCTAAGGCAAGGTGAGGTGAGTCCAGCACCTTTTTCTAATAATTTTGAGAATCCTTTAATCCTTTTTTTTAGGAACTGCCCACTGATGAGGTAACAGAGGAATTAATTGAAGATGGTCACTGTGAAGAAATACTGAAGAAAACTTGTCCTGCGCAGTACACAGGAATTAAAGAGGAAGAGGTAATGCTATATACATATGTTTTACATATGTACGTATTTTACACTCTAGATTACACTTCATATTTTACACTCTGTATTACTTACTGATTTTAGTTAAGAATGTATTAAGAAAAAAGATTATTTCAGTGTTGCAAATTTTTCTTTTTAGTTTGAAAACTGAAATGTAGTCAGGAGAATCACACCTCCAGAGCTGGAAATGCTGCATATCCCTGCGTGCAATAATGGGAAACAGAAATTTGCTTCTTACAACTTGTGATTTGAGTTTATTTGGAAGGAATCTGCTTTGGACATAAGTAATATCATTCCCACATTCAGTTTAAGACTTGATATGTCTGTTAATATATTTGCACAGAAGTTCCAGTCAGTTAAGCTTTTTTATGTAAAATACTATTGTAGGCTTCAGTCATATCATAATATTAAAAATTTTAACCTCTATTTCCTTACTGCCATAAAGAAATAAAAGCACTAAAATAAAATATATACTTTGCATGGTAATTTACATGACTTGTATTTGCTAATTTTTTTTTAATCTTTTTAAAGCTTGTAATATGGGTCGATCCCTTGGATGGAACTAAAGAGTACACTGAAGGTTGGCTTCTCTTTTAATTCTGCTGATTAAAAAAAATTATAGCAATGTAATAAAGTAGCATATACATGTAGATAGTCTGATGATAGAAGTTACATGCAACATATAGAATTTTTAATCATCCCATTCAGTTATAACCAGTATTGAATATTCCTGATAGGCTACTGAGTGCCCACCAGTTTTTATCATTTCAAGGAACAAAGGGCTGCCCTCGATTGCTGGCAGATTATCTTAAGTTTTTAGCCAAAATTAGAATTTCACATACGCTTTGAACTAAGGGACTAGATCTCCCGTTTGCACAGCAATATGCTCAATTATATTTACATCCTCCTCTTCAAACTACTCAAATGCAACAGCTGTATTTGTAGCCCTTTCAAAATAAAACACCTTCCCCTAAATCGTAATTCTTTGGTTATGGGAAGAAACCGTTTTCAGCAGAGCCTAATTTATGTCCATAGAAATAGACCCTAACATGAAGGAAAAAACCCTCCAAAACAATATGCCAAAACCTCACTTTAGTCAACTAAAAGATGCAGCAGGGGATTAATGTAAAATCTTTTAGGCAGATTTTTTTTTACCCCCTTTTCAGGGAAAGATGTGAACTGTTAACAAATTGCTGATTTTAAATACCATTAAAGAATTGAGAGCACAGTTTTAGAAAAGTGTCATCATATACTGCTATGTAGTTGTGTGTCTAAACTTCTTTCTCATTATGTGTTAATTATAACATAGCTCAATTAAGAGAATTCTGTCTAGGGCATTTTTTTTGCAGACTTCAAGGCTAAATGACTAAAAACAAAATCCTGATTATATTTGCATTTTTAAGTTACCACCCTGCATATCAATTCACAGACTTTTATTGAAAAAAATATATAAACTTTCTCTTTTCCAAGCATAACTATATTCATATTATTTCTGTACAGGTCTCCTTGACCATGTAACGGTTCTTATTGGAATTGCTTATGGGGGCAAAGCAATAGCAGGCGTTATTAACCAGCCATATTACAACTATGAGGTATTAACCACACTGATCTGTTTAAAAGCATTCTGTCATTTCTAAGCCATTTCCAGTTAGCACACTGTCAACTGATGTAATGCAAGTTGGGTGAACATGACACAGCCATCCGTCCACCCACCCCCTCCCTCCCAGCAGGATGGGGGAGAGAATCGAAACCCTCATGGGTTGAGACAGTTTAATAGGATAGCAAAGGAAGAGAGAATAATAATGATGATAAAAGAACACACAAAAGAAGTGATGCACAGTGCAGTTGCTCACCACCCACTGACCAATGCCCAGCCCGTCCCTGAGCTGCGACCCCCCCGGCCAGCTCCCCCCAGTTCACACCCTGAGCATGACATCATATGGGATGGAATATGCCTTCGGCCAGTTTGGGGCAGCTGTCCTGGCTGTGCCCCCTCCCAGCTCCTCGGGCACCTCCAGCCTTCCCGCCGGCAGGGCACGAGAAGCTGAGAAGTCCTTGACCAACTGTAAGCCCTGCTCAGCAGCAGCTAAAGCATCAGCGTGTTATCCATGTTGTTCTCATACTAAACCCAAACCACAGCACTATCCCAGCTCCTTGGAAGAAAGTTAACTCTACCCTAGCTGAAACCAGGACAGTGTAATACACTTAATACAGTCTATATTGCATGTGTACTGTACATTACTACAGTACATATAAACTACATACTGTAAAACAAGCACAGACTGGTATTTTTGCAGACTTTGCTAGAAATTCTTTAGTAAATCCATGCAATAGGTGCATTTGTGACGTATGGTAACTGCCATAAATCTGCAGCCGTAAATAAACCAGGTGTACCTGTCACTGACAGCTGGGTTAGAGTGTATCAGGTTTAAGTCCAGCATAGCCAACCTACAAGAATTTACACATATTTGAACATTATTTCAGTATTATCTGTGAGGGGTAAAAAAGCACAGGATGCAGTCTGATTAAAGTTACTAGAATTTAAAGAAAAAGCTCTTAAGCTGATGTAATGCATGCCATCAGCTGATTCTATCTGTTCTATGTGATATGATGAAACACATAAAATGACAATGAAGAGATTTTCAGTTACAGCTTGTGCCTGAATTACAGAAATATACAAATATTAACTTGTCAGCCATTGGAGGCAGCAGATAGTACACCACCACAGTGTCACAGATAAGAAAACAGTAAATGGTATCATTGCCTTAGAGGCAAAGAGACAGTTTCTCACTCTGGGCTCTACAGTAGTTCTTTTTAAGTGTCACTATTTAAATGTATAACCCGGTATTAATACTATACTCCCTGATAGGCAAAGATGTGCTTTAAATGCTGATCACTGTGATTAACCATCCCCTGGACCTGTGTACCTTTTCTGCAGGCAGGAGCTGATGCTGTGTTGGGCAGGACAATCTGGGGAGTCCTGGGCATAGGTGCCTTTGGATTTCAGCTCACAGAAGCACCTGCTGGGAAACACATCATCGTTACCACCCGTTCTCACAGCAGTACCCTGGTAAATGACTGCATCAGCGCCTTAAACCCAGACAGCGTCATCAGAGTTGGAGGAGCAGGAAACAAGGTAAGAAAACTACAAATCTTTTGTTTTTACCGGGAGGTAGTAACTTTGGAAAAAGAAAAAAGAATTTTTAAAGAAAGCATTTGCTTACTTGCATGAACGTACAGGAGACTTTCTCCTCCTTCCCCAGCACAACTTCTCTTCCTATCATTCAGTCTGCTCTGAGGTAGAGAGAATTTGGCACAGGTATATTTGAACAGTGGTCATGGCTGAGGACCATCTTCCCCAATATTCTGTTTCTAGGGGAGAAAATAAAAAGTTACAAGACCAGAATGACTAAAAAGGAATAAAATTTAATCATAATTATTAAACACTCCCTTCTGTTACCGTTAATAAAGTTTTTGCTCCAACTACCTAGCAACACATACCAAAGGATAAAAATAGGAGAAGCACACAATGATACTTCCTTTGCAAGCCTTCTCCGCATACAGGGAAGACTCATTTGCTACAGTTTTGAAAGCTTAGTTTTGTCAAGGTTGTCAAAAACAGACCCACCAATGTCTCTTCTCCAGCATGTGCAGGGCCCAAAATGGCAGCAAGACAACATAGAGATAGTTTTCACTTTATTTTCTTAGTACTTGCACAAGATGGGAATTCTTGTTTCTGAAACGAAAAGTAGATTTTCATCCTACAGACTGTATTTATAACAATCAAAACCAGATCATACAGAATGGTAATACAGTATAGCTTTCTAAATCTCAATATAATTTCTTGTAATATTGGAAAGAAAATGGCTGGTGTTCCTTTTTTAACCGTAAGTACATAGAATAAACTGATCTAATGCCTGTTTTCTGGTGTTACTTTTACCCGTTTCTAAATGCCTAGATCCTTTGCAATGATTGCCTCTCTCTATTTATAACAGATCATTCAACTTATAGAAGGCAAGGCATCTGCTTATGTATTTGCCAGTCCCGGGTGCAAGAAATGGGATACATGTGCACCTGAAGCTATTCTACATGCTGTGGGAGGTAAGATAACATCATTCAGAATTCCAAGATAAGTGAAACTGCATCAATTTAAAGTTATTTATACTTTTCATAGGCAAAAAGAATTTCCAAACACGACTTTGGGAAAAAAAAAAAAAAAAGACAGTACCTATGTTTTTTTAAATACTCAGGATTCACTAAGAGCTTTGAGTCTTTTGAAATCACCAGTAACTCCAAGAAGATGGCAAATTTTGCTCTGGAAAGCATGATATGATCTGCTTTGCCCTGGACTAATATAGTCAATAACTGACAAATAATGAAAAAGACCAAATTCCAAAATTTTGGGTATATTAATATTTCCAAAACAAATATTTGGGGTTTTGTTCCTGTTGGCTACTATTTCACAGGAAAATCATACCGTTCTACTAACTGGATGTAGTAGTTTATTATTAGTAACATATTATGTAATATATGTACGTTGAATTCTTTAAAATGACAAAAATAGGCCAAATCATGCAGTTGTTCCTCCGACGTACAAACTTCAAAATTGAGTCATTCATGTAATTCAGTAAAATTAGTGGTCTCCAGCCAACATAAGCCACTTCACCTTTATAGGGAGAAAGGGGTTAGCGAAGTTATGAAAAATCTCACTGACAATAATTTGAATTTAAGCAGTATTATTATACTTTTCCTGCTGTTCACATTGATAGACCTTTTACCACTATGTGCTAAAATTGTGGGGTTTGATCTCCTGAATTCTGTCAAGCAAGGATAACAGGCTTCATAATGATGTTAAATTTAACTCCTCTGCAGGCTCTAGTGTTGATAACTGGGGTGGGTTTAAACAGGTTAGCTCAGACAAAAAACCGAGCAATCTGGGGCAGCACATGCTCTATTTAGCCTCCGTGTTATGTAGGTACCTCGTGGTTAAATTAGCTTGCATAAAGATCTGTGCTGCTTCTTGCTAAGTGATTTCTAGAAACTCATTTAAAACCAGCTGGGGTATTTCTATATTATGCTAGAATTTTTAGTATAAACTTACCCCAGCTCTTACTTGAACTGAGGATTTTTCTTTCCTTCTTGTCAAATGCCAATATAAAAACTACTTGGGAAGCATTTTAATTAATCTATGAGAGAGAGATGTTGGTTTTCTTTTCCTAAAACACAAGGAATTAAGTGCTGCTGAAAGAAAATAAAACCATTAGTTATGTGATTTCAGTCAACAAAAAAACTGTTGCTCTTCAGCTGAGGGCAAAGATATTTTACATCTGAAGACAGGCACGTGTACCCCAAAGACTGTCCAGTTTTTTAGTTCTATCACTTGTACTAATAGATTATCTGTCTCCAACTCCTGTTTGCTGGAATATATATATATATTTTTTTTTCCCCCCCAGGCAAGATAACCGATATCCATGGAAATTCATTTCAGTATAACAAGGAGGTGAAACACATGAATTCGGCTGGAGTCCTTGCCAGTTTGAGAAATTATGACTATTATGCCAGTCGTATTCCTAATACTGTTAAACAGTCTCTTGTGCCTTAAAGAAGTAAAGTGTCTTCACTTGTCCTGGAATGTTGAGAAAGTGAGGTTGGAGATAAAGAAAGAAAGAAGATAACTGATCTTGAAATTTTGCCTTATAAAATCTGAACCAGATTATTCCATTAAGGTGTTCTGTAATTTCAAAATTACATACAGAATCTCTGCGTATATAGTGGATCAGATTGTTTTGCTGTGTTTAGGGGACAACACCAAAACAGTCACATTTCTTCAACGGTAATTTTCCATGTTCATTGGGAGTATTCATTCTTTATGTGGTATGATTGTGCTTAATATACTGCTAATCATAACACTACAGTCCAAAAATCATCTTAATAGTCAGTGCACAAAATCATGCTAAGTCATGTACCTGATCTTGTTTTTTGTTGTATGTAGTCAACAAGGGTGTATTGCGTTAAATACAAATGGACTAAGAATTTGCCTGGACGGATTAGCCCATTTATTACAAAGTTGACAGCTTTGATTCTTAGAAGTGAATCTTTGAATTTGTCAGTCTGCACTCGGTTTTGGGATGGCCAGGATTGCTATTTGTGGTGAGTTGCGTTGTCCAAGTTTTGCGGGAGAACCCAAGGAAACTGCAGAAGGAGGAGGAGTTCCCAGCACCTCTCTGATGATCTGAAATGCCTCTGTCAGGGTCTATGCCGGCTCCATCCTGGGGAGCTTTGGGCATCCTAGGTCACTTTGTCATACATGGGTATAACAGAAATCACAGAATCACAGAATGTTTTGGGCTGGAAGGGACCCCCAGAGCCCATCTAGTCCAACCCCCTGCAGTGAGCAGGGACACCATTACCCAGATCAGGTTGCTCAGAGCCCCGTCCAACCTGGGCTTGAATGTTTCCAGGGATGGGGCCTCCATTACCTCTCTGGGCAACCCGTTCCAGTGTTTCACCACCCTCATTGCCAGAACTTGAAATTATTCATGTCCACATTTTGAAAGAAAAAGTCCATGACCCTCTCCAACAGTCCCAAGAATTGAGGAACCTGACACTACCACTTCCCCCTCCATTGGAACATAGGTATGTTAGTGGAGGGGAGAGAGCAGGGGATGAGATCACCTGGAATGAACTTAAAAATTGCAGAGCCTGTTTCAGTCACCCTTCCCTTAGGTGTGGGGGTTAGGTAAGCAGGATTCAACTGTTGAATCCACTTAAACACAAAAGCTAACAAGTAGTAAATTACACACGACTAGCTGAAGTTTGCAACCTTAGCTGAAACAGATGAGGTTTTGCCAAGCTGAATTTAGGATTATGAAGTATCTTGAACCAGTGGGGTCTCTATGTACTTTGCTTTCTCCAGATTTTGTGACCCAAGTCCCTTCCCCTCAAATTAACAAGTCTTAGGACCTCCCTTACATGCTGAGGCGTGCCATGAAGAGCTGCCAGTTGCAATGGACAGCACATAGCTGTGCTTTCCTTCCCGTTCCTGGTGTGGATAGAAGAGTGGCATGTGTGGGGCTCTCAGGCTTGCGGTGTCAGGGAGGGTGCTTGCTTACGTAAAGCCTGAATGTCTAAGCTCTCCCAGCATGGTTTTGTCTTAACCTCTGCTGACACTATGAATGGCAAAGTAGACTGCACATTGCCCCGCACCCATTCTCACTCCCTGCCCACAGGATTAAGCTCTGAATAACTACACTCTTGGTCCGCTCAAACCACAACGCAGAACTTCACGGTACAAAAAGCTGTTTTCCATACAGAATAAAATTTCAAAATTCAGTTTTCAACACTGTGTTCAAGTTACACTCCTTTCTTTCTCCTTTCATCACACAAGGTATTTACCAACTCTGATTTACTGAGAGTCCTTAGATCCTTTCCTCACAGTAGGGTAACACCAATTGGACTTCACTGGCTTAAAGCTGGCTGTTTCCAGCAAGCAGGAACACCTCGACACCAAAAGGTAAGAATAAGACAACTCTTGCTAAAGTGTTCCCAGTCTCTCCATGCACACACACGGAAAATGATCCAAGGAAGCTCTCTCCTTAGGTCAGCTTATCATGGCATTTACAGATAAATTAGCAAGATTATCACTTACCTCATTCTATCATCATCAGCCAGTGCATATCGCTATCGTGACACTGGATTAAAGTTGCACATGTAGAAACAACGCATGCTTCTAATCCTTTCATCTATAGCCTACCTTCTCCTTCCTCAAGCGCATGACTAGGAAGAGCATGCAAGACAGATTCATGCTTAATTAGAGCCGCCTTCATAGTTTGACCCATTACAGGTTTAATCATTCCACATACTGATTGTGACTGATGTTTGAACCATGTAGCAAGTAAAAGATTAATTTCACTGCCTCAATTCTCACCATTAACTTATGCAAGATTCTTGGATATGCATACTTTAGTATTCACATCAAAATCCGCACATGAACATGCAAAACACGTTAAGATAAAATGTAGAATGACTTAGGCAACACAAAGCCTGCCTTAATAAGTCTTTCCATGTAATCTTTCAAAAAACAAAGCACAGAACCCACCATTAGTAATATTTATGTCTTTTTAATCTGAAACTTGCTAATGTCTGAACATTTCCTCAGCATAAGCCCATTCTTATTTTTCTGTAATTTATCTCTCTGCTCATTCACGGTTGCTTCAAGAGGAGTAGAACACACACGGCATACACCGGCTTCTACCTGATGTGTAAAAAACCACTTATGTATGGAACCACTTTCTATGCTTACAGAAAGTGTAAAACTAACACAGGAAAACATTAAGGGAACTTGAGATAAAATCCAGTAGGAGGAATCGAGGGTAAAAGCCCGCGTGCAAGGTGCAGTCGCGTTCTGGCTGTACCACTAGGCCCGCTGCACAAAACAGCCCCGGTCCCCCGGCCGGGGGCTGGAGAGGCCGCCCGCTAGCAGGCCGGGTGCTGCGGTGCCATCTGCAAAATGGACTGCGGGGGTGAGCACAGCGACACTGCATTGTCCTTGCAGGAACGCGCACCCCAGCCCGTCTCCTGTGAGCACCTGCTGACACGGCGTTTTCTGTAATTCCCTCCGCGGCTGGCCTGACCCACTGCAGCACCCGCGCGTTTGCACAAGCGCGGATGAGTCAAACCACGGCTCTC
>KL282414.1:0-16683 GCA_000699545.1 Podiceps cristatus
CGCGGGATCTTTGCAGCTATAACGAGTTAAGCGGTTAAATCACCCTGGCTGGAAGAGCAAATTAGGATGTTGCAGAGTTTATTCTGCGATATCATTGCTTTCATGAGCCCATCTCTGGGGCATCCTGGCTTTGTGGAGAAGAGAGCTTCAGCGACGCTTTGCCACCTTCGGAGAGCTTTATTGTGACCGTGCGTGGCTCTTTTTTTCCCCCATTGGGGTTTGGCTATATAGCTGACCACAACTGTGGGACCCGTGTTGGCTCTGTGATCGCTTCTCTTGTTAATTTTGAAAAGTAAATGATGAATGGAGTCTTACAGAAGGCCTTCCTTAAGAATGCTCCCTACAAGCTAAAACTTTGGAAGGGTTCCAGCCTGTGTCTGAACCACCCAGGCAATATCTAACTACCCACGGTTGTTTTGGTTAGTAGTGGCAGTGTTCTTGGTGCCCTTGTCTTACGGGTATGTGCAGCTAGGGAGGGCTTGCTGTCACTGGGAGACCAGGATACCGTACTGTACTAGGAAAATGCTACCGAGATGACCACAGTTGTCCTAGCAAAACTGCCTGTCTTATTTGTTGTGGTAGGCTGCTTTCCTTCCAACCCCATCTCTGACAAACCAAAATGAAGAATGGTAACGAATGCGGGTTTGCTGCTACAGGGCGTTCTGTGCTGCGTAGGGACCCAAGAGGCAGACCTGAGCGGAGAACTGTGATGTCCAGTTCTGCTGGTGGGAAACTGTTAAGTGTCATGCTCCTCTGTATCTGGTGCCGTCGCTGGGGATTTTGGCAGAAGGAGAAAACGAACCCTTATGAAAACTATCTTAGGACTTCTTTTAATTTCTCATTAGCCTTTACTTCAGAATTAATCTGATTTGGGTCAAATTAAAAAACAGCGGTTATTTCCTCAGGGGTCAACACCCTTGCCCTTTCTCCTTGCAGGGTCAGAATGGCATTGCCTTTGTACAGGGTTGAGCAAGAGGAGGGAGATAGAGGGAGACTCCACACTGTGGGATCCCACTGTGTTGTGTACTGGGGATTTGGCCAGAGTTTGTAGGCTTCTTTTTCTTTTTAAATTCAAATAGAAAATGCAGGAAGATGTGTGGTATCCTAAAGGAGGGGGTGCACTTTCAGTTGAGAAACCTTTTGCAGTTTATAACCTTCAATGCTATCTCAGTATGCAAGTGCTATGTCTAAAAGTAAATGTTGAAAATGAGGTGCAGGTACTGCCTGCTTGAATAGGCACAGTCTAAAGAGTCTCGCAAGATTCTTTCTTCAGTTTGTTTCAGTAAGGCTGTAGGGCTTTAAATGTCGGTATGGAAAGCTGTGTTCCTGTGCTCGGTCCCAGGTGCTCTAGTATCATGAGAGTGAGGCCACCATGCCTTCTACCGTGTTGTGTGACTCCAGGGTTAAGAGGTGCACTTGAAGGTCTAATAACACAAGAGAGACGTATGAGTGAGGAAACTCAGGCTTCTACAGTCTGACAGCAGAGGTATAACTTGCTTGATGAACTTGAGTGCTGGTTGTGCTTCAAAAACTTGGACAGCGCAGGTTCTTGGACGGGGCAAAGGGTATCCTCCAAGGAGGTACTTCACCAGTGACATGTGGGTGGATTGCTTCAATAAACCAAGTGCCTTTTCTTTTTGAAATATCCATGTCATGGGCTAATGTTTTTTCAGCCTAGGGGCTGGAAATTCCCAGGGGTCTATGAAATCTTTTTAAGAAGCCTCTGCAAAGCAGAAGGAAAAAGGGAAAAAGGACCTATTGCTGAAAAGCTTGAATTTGCTGAATACTAAACTCTTTAGGATGAGGGGCTTGCAAATCCACAACTACCACCATAGAGTAAGAGCCCTGTTTCATATATATTCAAGGCCGAAATTAACCTTATTTAATGACATGCAAAAATAAAGTTTTTGGAGAAACCTTATTTCCCAAAGCTCGTTGGCAGTGAAAACTGAAAGCCTTGGCTCTGCGAGTAGATCAGCAAGAGTAAACTTCTGCGCTTACAGATCAAATTGCTGCGCATTGGGGCCTGCTCAGGAAATTCAAAAGCAAAAGGTTCCTGTGGCATTGCTCATAGGTCTTACTATATATGCTGTTGAACGTAGCAAGTTACGCAACTTCTTGGGCTTTTTGAAGTGAATAATAGCAATGTGCTGCAGCCGTACCGTGCAGCCAAGTTGATGCCAGAGTTGGAAGGCTTCCTCACTTCTCAACCATCTTTTAGTTACTTTTACTCTTGAACCCTAACACTATCCCATAGCTTAGCTCTTGGGGTTCTACGTGTTTAATTTGTAAAGCTCTTAGTTTCACTAAAACAAATAAAAAAAGATTTCTTGGCGCGGTAGCTTGTGGGCATCCGTTACCCTATAGACAGCTGGTGCTGTTTAACAAGTGAGGCCAACAGCGTAGGAAGCTGAATGTGCGCACATCCTCGCGGACACTTGTGGCTGCTTGTGCTCCATATGGCACTCCCAAATATATGTAACTTCTGATTTACCAGGCAGTTCATGCTCTTAATTGATTGCAAACTTTAAACAGTGTAAGATGGAAACTATACAGACAAGGATTTTAAAGCTGAGCAGCTTTGGAGTTATTTGCCTCAAACTTCACAGGGGAAAATCCATCAGGAAAGCATGGGATGTAAAAGAGCGCTCTTGTTTGCGTTTCCCCTCTTTCATTTAAAGATGTAACTTGCTCTTTTAAATTTCCCTTGGGCTGGGAGCCAAATTGTGCTCCCTTGAAGATGATCACAAAGCGAACTTCACTGCAAATGGGATTGGGCTCCCAGCATGGAAAACAGCCATTCAAAAGAACTCTTTTTGGAGATTTATGAGAGTATGAAAAGAGGGAGTTACAATGAGTTGTGTAGCTGCGTAGAAACTGTAATTACAGTGATCTCTGCAGTATTGAGGGGTAACTACAATTCCTTGCTGTCATGCAGGATACGGCCAAATAGGGTCCCAAAATTTCCTTTGGGGCATCCTTAGCATTGTTTTCCATCTAGTCTGTGGCATGCTTCTGTCATCCATGAGTAAGGGAAAGGCAAATTGAGAGTGCCAGCCCTACAGGGAGTGAAGTGCTGGGTGTGCAGTTACACAACTGTTGTCATTGGAGCCAAGGGGGCATTCCCATCTCCCCTCTAGCTGTTCGCTTGTGCTGCTATTCACCCTGGTGTTGGTTTTGCTGTTTGGGACTATGCTGTGAACTAGGTCACGGAAAGGATCCAAGACAAAAGTGTGGCAACAGGGTGAGAAGGTTTTTTTTTGTTGTTGTTGTTTTGTTTTCCAGTGGTGCTGTTTGCTTGCTGAGAATTGTGTTGACACAACCGAGAGTGGTGAACCATGATGTGGAGGTGGAAACTACTTACACTGGCTTTTTTGTCAACGCCAAAATACGGTGCAACTGTACCATCAGGCTGAAGAAGCTTTCTTTCACATGGGGCCAGAAGCTCTGCAAACAGTCCGTGCCTTCAGTGGCATCCTGCGAGATGTAATCATCTCTTGTGAAGCTGTTTCAGTTGGCTAAATTCACACTTGTTTGTGGAGGGATGAGGCCTCAAATGATGGGACTGCTTCTTTGCACAACACAGTTGACCTGGCCCAGAGGGGTAGGGTAAGAATCATCATTAATAGTGATTTAGTAGTGGAAGTGTTTAAAGACTGTGCTTAGTTTGGATATGGTTGTGCTATGTAGGTTACACGTACAGCTTGTCTTCTCTAGCTTTGCTCCGGCTCTAGTGGTCGGCACTATTGGGGTGGTAGCTAATCCAGGATTGGCTTCTGTCTATGCCATGGAAAGACCTCCAACCTGGAGATGTAGTTTAGCATGTTAGTTGTCTTTTGGTCCCCTCCCTACCTCTTCCCCTGTAGTTCCAGAGGGTTTTCTGGGGTAAGGCTGGTCCCCTTCCTCTGTAAAGTAGACCGGGAGGTAGGTAACCTGCTTGGCTTGGTTATGAGAAGGCTATGTTTGGACTGTGCTCCTATCTCCTTGGTTTCTTCATTTTATCCTGCTCAGACTGGGAGTGGTGTCTAGCTGGCAGCCCAGGCTATCCTTTGTTGGCCAAATCTAGGAAGCTTTGTTGACAATCAGCCTTGGTTGGGCACCAGAGAAAGCCGATGGGCTTCTGCTTTTTCTGGCTGAAGTTGGGCAGATACATTTTATTTCTGGCAGCTCTGTAACTGCCTTGGCAGGAAGATCCGTTTAGCCACCGTTGTGTCCTGCAGCTGGGGCCAGGAGGTAGTGCAGCATCCCCAAGTTCCTTGTATTGCTTTTGACAACAATCCAGGAGGCTTAACGTTTTTTGGGGGCCTTCTTTGTTGACTTTTCACAGAGCTATGTCAAAACCGTTGCTCTTGTTTACACAGAAAATGAAAGTTGGCATGATCCAGCCTGCCCTGACGTTCCTGTGTTAGTCTTTCCATGAGTCTGCTTTCTGCGCCTGGTGCCCAGCACTGCCTTGCTTCACCCACCGTCAGATGGGCACGGCTTGCTTGTGGTTCCTGTCTAGGCAGCCCGTGCATTTCCACAGCAGCCTCTGCCTGCTGAAATGTTCCCTGATGTCTCCAGAGAAGTGTGACCCTGTGCTGCTGGGGTTTGAGAGGGGTCAGAAGAGAAGCTCTGTTCCCAGTCCCTGTCAGGTCTGATTCTTCTGTGAGCTGGGGGAAGATTCTGTTATGTGGTTAGAGGAAAAGACTGGGAGTTGATACGTTCCTAGAAGCCTAGGAATAATGTGTAACCTGTGCTGATATATGCCGGCAGCTCTCCTTGCTTTTCCTACTCCTGTAATGTCATAGTATGTATTTGAAGATAGTGGTTGTTCTCAAAGGGACCTAGTAACATCACAGTCAGTGTTTTAAGCCTATGATATTTTTTATCTTTTGTACAACTGAGGGTGTTCCTGGTTTGTAATGCCTAATGTTTACAAGGTCCTGGGTAGCCAGCTCCTCTGTTGGCTTCATCCCCATTTATCAGAGAAGGATGGACACAGAGAAAGGATTTTTCCAAGGCTGCATAGCAGGACAGAGGTAAAAATCGTGTTTAATGAGTCCCAGCCTATTGCTGGAGCCATAAGCTACAGGCTGTGTGCAAGTCTGGGGAGTTAACGAGTGTCAACATCATGTGTCCCAGGCTGGGGGATTTTTATTCCTGCTACAGTAATGATGCCATTTTCCAAACTGTGCTGTGACTTGGCTTTGTGTCTTGCTGTGTTTAAATTCATCCTCATTCTTCCCCTCCCAAAACCAGGCCTTTCATTCCCATCCTTATTCATCCTCCCTAGATTCTGAGCTGCCTTTAAGGAGCTTTCTCGATGCCTGATATGCCCACAGAGCTTGGGAATTCCTGTATACAAAAGGTGTTTCCCTCCCTCCCCCCTTCTCCTTTCAAGATCCCTGGCAAGCCCAAGTGTTGTGCAAATACCTGCAACTCCCTACGCACTGGGAACGCTTCTTTAACATCGTTGCAGATTGCGCCCCCCAGCCAAGGAACCTTGTGGGAAAAGGCTTCATTTTTTTGGCATGACTTACGTGTGGTAGAGCATTCTGCTTGCTTACGAGCTTTTCTGGAGGTGTCGATGGAGGAATCTTACGGCTGGAAAGAATAGTTGGCCAAGTATAAAGCTCATTTTCTGATGATGTCCCTCTGTGTTGGGGGAGGGAGAGGGCAGAAAGCAGTGGTTTATTGCTAACAGCTTTTGAAAACTACTGTGAGCAGAAAATAACGGAGGGATCTAATTTAATTTTAAAGCGGTCTTTTGCCGTCTCTGAAAGTACGGCATGGCTGTGGCCCTCCATTCCAGTGATGTCGGATGGAGGCACCAGCCAGGTGGGCAGGAGGCACGTGAGAGTGCTCCTTCGCGCCAAACGCTGGTCTGTGCCAAAGCTGCACAGCTGCAGCCCCTCCGTCTGCACCTCTTCACCATTTGCACGCGTTTCCCCAAACAGGTGACTAACTCCCCTCCTTTCCGTTTCTCTTCTCACCCCCAGGATGTGGGTTTGGAAAGTGGGTTGGCATCTACCCTTCTTCCCCACAGGGTTCAGGGTTTTTGACATGTCACTGTTGGGGATTGTTCTGATACCACCACCCCACTCCTGTTCCAAAAAACATGACCCTCTTCAGCCCCTTATGGATGGGACTTAAACTTCTGTTCCAAATGGAAGTACGTTATAAGAACTGTTGGCCCATATAAGCTAGATGTGATCTCTAATCAACTCTCCCCAGTGTTATTAGTATGTGTGTATATATAGATAAAGTTTTTAATAAAATTCAATTCTTCAAGGCCCAAATTAGCTTCTGGAGGCAAAGGTTACAAAGAAAGGGAGGTGCTCTTAGTGCCATCGCTTGTGTAGTAACTAGCGCTTGTAAAATAGGCACACCTTGCGGTTGTGAAAACAAAGCAGATTCAGACATGGCGGTCCTGCATTTCTCCTAGGAAAGTCACCCTCACCCCCTTCCCCCTATATGTAGGCTGTAATGCTGCCATTCTGAATCTGGGGGTATTTGGGCTGTGCGTTACATGGGTGAAGAGATGGGAGTGTGGAAGTCAAGCCCAGTACTCTTTCTGGGCGTGAATTGCTGTATTGAGGCTGCTGAGCCTTCTCCAAGTCACTGTCTTTTGCAGGTGACTTACACTGCTTCTTCTGGTTCTTTAGATGAATGGCTAGACTTTGCAACACAGAGATACCTTATCAGTTTCCTTAAAGCTCTACAATTGCATGAATTTCTCTAGACTGGAAAGAGAGATCAGCCAGGACCATCTTGCAAATCAGGCACAGTATGATGAGCGGTGACGTGTGACCAAGGTGAGGGAATTGCCGCAGTGGGAATTCTGCCTTGCTTTGCTTAGAGTGTACTTCCATGCCCATTTGTCTTTCCTTAGGTCGATGGTGAGGAGCTGAGCACCCTCCATTCCCACCCCTCTGATCGGATTCCTTGTAAATGAAGCTCACTTGCTCCCTGAGGACCAGACCTTACTGATGACTGGGAAGCAAAGAGTACCCAGAAAAGCACTTTCACTACGGACTCCACCTCAGGAGCACCGGGAACTTGTCTTCTAAATAAAATCTGTGCAGATCCGATGTCTGCTGCAATGGATACAGAATCGACATACTCGGGATACTCCCACTACTCAGGTCACTCCAAAAAAGCCCACAGACAAGGGTAAGGAAATGCTTATTTTTATTTATTTGTGGCTCTGAGCTAGCACACGTCTCAGAAAAAAATTGTAAGCTAGAATAAAATCAGTGGGGCCACAGCTCTGGAGGAGATACATGTGGAGAATCCTCATGAGGAAGCCAGTGAGGACACTGGAAGCAATAACGTTGCTAATTTAATGATATTCAACCTGTTGGATGCACGCTGAGGTCATGTATGGCCAGAAAGATTGGGAAAGTGCCAGCAGAAGCAAAAGATCACTGAACTCTGCTCTTAAAGTACAAGGGATGAGTACAGTCTCTGGGGACAAGATGTGCCAGACTTCCTAAACTGATAATTGCCAATTGTTTTCACTTCTGATGTCATTTCTTTATTGTGTAACAGTAAGGTTTCCTATCTCTCCCCATCACCCTCTTGGCTACTCTGTTGCTGCTGTGTTGCAGGTTTTTTTAATAGAATTTGAGTGGTACTTGAGTCTGAGTGCTTTATCCAGCATTGATTGGATTAGAAATCAGGCTTTTCTGAACTTGAATAGCAAGTCCTTTTTGTTGTGGTAGTTTAGCAGCCTCAAAAATCATCTTGCTGTAAAACTTCTGATTACTTAGAAACATTATCCTTTTTTTTACCTCCGTCTTAATTAGTTTTATGTGCAAAACGTGTGCCACTTACAGTCTTTGCAGCTTAGAACTGAGCTGGTCCAAAATAACTGTGCATTTCAGAAGCAGTTATCCTGTGTAGCTGGAAAAAGAATTCTTCCATGAAATGAAGTCTATTTGCTCGCAATCCTGTTATTGAGTAAAACACCTCTTCTTTGCCTTTTCTCCCTTCTTTAACACTCCCGCACCTCAACATGGATTGCCCTTTGAAGCTTAGAATGCCATGTGGAAAGATGCCTTCAAAGTTCCCAAAACAGCAAACAAATTCCTAGAGCCTCTTACTGTGAACAGGAAAAAGTCTCATCCCATGACAACTTGGGGCTTTGGTAATTCCAAGAGAGATGCAATGGAGAGAGAGCTGGGACACTGAATGCCCCTGAGCTTTAAGCCGATCTCTGAGCACAGTGAGGGTCTCTGGTGCAAAGGCTGCCTTCCTGTTCAGGTAGGAAGGGGGAGGAAAACGTTGGTGAGCAGACTGGTGGGGCTTAACTCATCTTGATACATTCTCAGACAAGAAGCCGTGAGGTCTACAGGGGTGCTCTGGAAGTAAGCACTACCCTGGTACCATTGATGTTCTTTCTGCCTTTGTAAGAGGTTAACTGGGGGTTATTAACCAGTGGAAATGAACTTCACCAATTGTCATGCAATGTTAAGTTCTAGTTGGCAAGACTCTGCTTTGCAGGAACTAAAGCTGTCTTGATCAATCTTAACTGTACGTCTCCCTGTGATAGACTTTATTGCAGGTGGAGAGCTGTGCAGACCAACTAATCCCAAGTGGAATTATCAGTTGTTGGGAGAACATGAGCTTCCCTTTCAAGTGCAGCGCTGGCAGAATCTGTTTTAAGAGAAGATGAGGTGGTGGGGATATACCCCTGTCCCATTTGCTCCCCTCTCCCATCATTGAGAGGGTAGACTGTCCCAGCCACCAGGCTGTAGGCTGTTCTGGGCAAGGTGCTTTTCTACCTCTTCCAAAGCTTGTTGTGTTACAGATTGAGTCAATATTGATCAAGAGAGATGGGCAAGCATGACTATGACCTAATGCTTAGGGTGCCTGCTGCAGGTAGGGGTGTAGCAGGTTCCAGACCCTGCTCCAGCAACTCTGGTAATGTTGTTCTCCTCTTGCTCTGTTTGGAAAAGGAGTCGGGACAGGCACAAATCGCCGCGAAGCAAAGATGGCAGTCGGTCTGAGAAGTCTGTCACTATCCAGACACCTCCTGCAGAGCCGCTGCTTGGGAACGATGCCTCTCGGGCGGAGGAGGGCCAGGTAAGGAGGGAGTGAAAGCAAACGTGGAGTGTGGTTTCTGGAACAGAGCATATGACTTACTGGCACATGAGTAGGAAAAAACCCGTTGCTCACATGCTGTTAGTAAAGAATCACGACTTATGGGTACCCTTTATTCATGCTTAAAGCCAAGATCTTAATCAGTTTTGTCTTTTTCTGAGAGCATTATTTTTGACAGCACCAGTGCTGATGGGACTACTCCTAGGGCACTAATTTGCCTCTGTCTCCAGAGTGTCACCTGCCAAGCTCTCTAGAAACATCTGTTTCCATCATCTCACTGCATTATTCAGGTCAGCCCTTTCAACTGTATGAGCACTTGTTTTTAAGCAGGATTTGCTCTAGGTAATAGTGTAAAGCACATTAGGACCAGGATCCCAGTCGGGAACGGAGGCAAGAAATGTCAAACTAATGTGAAATGACTGAGAAGGAAGGTGAACTCAGGGAAAACTAGTATATTAACACTGGGTTAAATAAAGAATGAAATAATGCTGGATTTAGATTGCACCTAGGATGGATCCAGTGCTCTCTCTGCTCTAGCAGTTGATGTGAAGGTGCCTATTCATTTTCCAAGAATGGTTGATGCTGCAAGACATAAAATGCAGGATGTTTCAGTGCCTCCTGGGATGGATTAGGGGTGTGTTAATCCTTGACTTGTGAGGCTCCACCTCTGCCCTTTCAAAAAAAAAAAAAAAATCCAAAACAAAAAACCACAACAACAAAAAACCCTGCAAACAAACACACACAAAAACCACAAACAAAAAAAACCAAACAACCTGAAGCCCAGTTCCCACCCAAACTGTGTATGGTAGTACTTGTAACAGTATTCATGTAGCTGTGGATGAACTCACTTCATGTACTGCCATTTGGTATTTTGTAATCAGATGTTTGTTTTTGTGAGTCTCGGCTATTACTTCAAATAGATCAAAAGTTCCAGGTGAATTCTTAAGGCCTTGTTTTCACACAGACCTGCTCAATGTGAATTGAAGCCAAAGCAAAATAAGTTGATGCATGACCAAGACTTTTCTTCTAGGGAGCAGGGTGCCCTGGGTTAGGTCCAACAACTTTGTACCACTAGAGATTTAGACTCACATTTCCATGTAACTGCACGGTTTTTTTTGCTTGTGCCACTTAAAGTGGAAAGAGCTGTTATAAGGGGTAGACTGAGACTAGAGTTGCATGTTGTCTTCTGGACTGTAGCCTTAAGATGCTGTGGTGGTTCTGTCCCTTTTCTCTTCTGCACTGTTTCTCAGTTCATCAAATGGAGGAAACTATGCAGAGCTATTTAATGCATAAACATAAAATAGTTGAAATGCTTAGGTTGCTTTACTGGAAACACTGGCAAAGAGGGAAATCTGGTAGGATTATGCTGCCTTTCAGGGCCTACTACAATGCAGATATCTCTTCTGGGGACTCTGTTTTGGTAAGAAGTGACTCAAAAAACCCTCATATTAATTCAAGATGCTGACTGTTTGTGGTTGCTCTGTCTCAAAACCCTACTGCTCTAGGCATGGGAGGTATTCATGTCTTGAAGTGTATTAGAAGTTAAATCCCTGGAGTTGTTCAAAGTAGTCATGCTGCCTCTGTCTGCTCCTTTCCCAACGATTCTTGAAGACTTTCCTCTTAACTCTTCTAAAGAAGTGAATAAAAGTTTAAGACGTTGCCCTTTTCTTTAAAACAAAATGCTTTGATCGGCATGTGTAGCTGCAGAAGTCTGGGGGAAGGTGTAAATCCTGTTAGTAGCACAGGCTGCAGGAAGAGACACTCAGGAGGGTAGGAGGAAGAGCAAAACGTGTCCTTCTGAATGAGCGTTGCAGCTACAAAGGTGTGAGGTGCCAAGCGACAAAACTCATGCGTTGCCGCTGTTTGGTGTGTATTTGTGGGAAGCACTAGGAGTCTTCATGTGCATGAGTCACTCCATCAGCAGCTGTGAGTCAAATCCATACATGTCAGTGTAACTCTTTGGCGGCTCCAGCACCAGGAAGGAGCAGTTGGAGGCATCATGGGATGGGAGAACGAGCTTGCGGAAGTCCTCTGATACTAGCTAGAGAAGAAATGAGACTTTGAGAAAACAATGTAATCTGAAGCTTGACTATATGGTGACTGTATTTCAGGTAAGCTTCTTTGTGATTGGGTGGCTTCTGATAGTGTCCCAATACCAGAGCTACTTGGTAGTCAAGGATTCTCTAAATTTAAAGTCCCGTGCTTGAAAATATCCTCTTTGACCACCTGTGATTTTCTTTATTTGTTTGTTTAACTAAATTGTTATTTAGAATATGTCAGCTATTGAGGGCAGTACTACTGTAGAAAAGAATAAAAGAAAACAGAGTGGAGGAACTTGCTGGAAGGGCAGTTGCTTCTGTTACGGATGGAAAAATAATGTGTGAACATGTTTTTGATTGTGTAACAACAACTGGTTTCAAACACTGAAATGAAAGTTTTCCTTCCAGGTGCTTCTGTGGTGCACTTGCACTACAGAATTTGTGGGCGGTAAGAGTACTAGTCCTTACCCTGTACATGGGAACTAACGATTACTACAGAGTTACGTGATATTACTCGTTAGGTGTGCTGGAAGAAGTAGTTCTAGGGTACAGTGAGTGGCATAGCAAGTTGAGCTACCTGTTACAGGATTTTAACGCCTAACGTTTTTAGTCACTGGTTTGGACAAGTTGCTGTTGTTTCTGAACCTTTGTTAATTTTCTGGGTTGATTATTCAATATATTGAATATACTGCCTTTGTTATTTTTTTTTTTCCCCCCACATAGGACTTAAGTCTGTTGTAGCAATCTTTTTCCAGGCAAGAAAAATAGAAAACCTGGAAGGAAACAGCTGATTGTTTCAGTATTATTTTTGTTTCTCTTCCTCTCTCAGGATGACAACTGGGGTGAGACCACGACAGCAATCACGGGCACCTCTGAGCACAGCATTTCCCAGGAGGACATTGCCCGGATCAGTAAGGATCTGGAGGACAGCGTTGGGTTGGACTGCAAACGTTACCTGGGCTTAACAGTGGCAGCTGTTCTCGGACTCCTTGTCTTCCTTACCCCCATCGCCTTCATTCTGTTACCCCAGATCCTGTGGCGGGATGATCTGGAGCCATGTGGTACTGTTTGTGAGGGACTGTTCATCTCTGTGGCGTTTAAACTCCTCATTCTTCTGATTGGGACCTGGGCTCTATTTTTCCGCCAGCCTAAGGCAGATATACCAAGGGTGTTCGTGTTTCGGGCCCTTCTGTTGGTCCTGATATTCCTGTTTGTGTTTTCCTACTGGCTCTTTTACGGCGTTCGCATCTTGGACTCGAAGGACACCAACTACCAAGGAATAGTGCAGTACGCGGTGTCGCTAGTGGATGCTCTGCTCTTCATTCACTACCTGGCCATTGTGTTGCTGGAACTGCGGCAGCTGCAGCCCATGTTCACTGTCAAGGTAGTTCGGTCGACAGATGGAGAGTCACGATACTACAGCTTGGGGCACTTGAGGTAGGTACAAGCCCTTGGAAGTCCAGAGATGTAGATAAATGTGGCGATGTTGTAGCACGAAGCATCAGATGCTTTTGTACATGTGATATCACTGGTTTCTGAATCCTTCCCCAGAGGAGTCGTAGAGTCTCTCCAAAGTTACCAAACTGAACCAACCTCTCATCCCCTCTGCGCGTGTGGGAGGGGTTGTCCCTTCTTCAGGGGAGTCCTGTGAATGAAAAAAGCTGATGACACAGCTTTAGGCTGGTCATTGGGCTCAGCCTGATGAGATATCCAAGATCCTTCTCTGGGCTTCCTGCTCCGCTCTGTCTCCTTACTGGAGGAAAGGGGAGAGGCCTCCTTGTGTGGCTGGGGCTGGCTTGTGCTCCTTGGCTGTACGGGCCAGGCAGCACTTTGAGAGTGGCCTTTCAGTCCGTGCAGAGCGTCGCACCTCGCAGCCTCCTGACAGCAGGCCAGTCCGTGTGGCAGCAGCTGAAGGAAGAAGCAAGCAGCCCTGTGCAAAAAAGCATTCAGCAACCTAACGTGCTCTTGAAAATATCTCCTTGTCCTCATTGCCCTGTGCAGCCAAGAGTCATGCGAGGAACCAGAGTAAATGTCCCTCAGGTCGGATCGAGCGCTATCGTTTGGATCCTCCCTGTGCCTTTTGCGGCTGGTTGAAATGCTTTTGTGTACCTGTTTGTGCTCTGAAGCCTGTTACTGTGACTGTCTGGGGCTGCTGTGAAGGACTTGGCCAGATAGCTACACCATGGGATCTGACATCATCAGTTTTCTGCAGTTCTCTATCGGCTTTTGGGGAAAACAGTTGCCCTGATGCAGCCAAAATGTCTCAGCTGTTCAGGCACTTAAAAATAATATTTTTAATGAATACTGGGGCACACATACGTGTATGTGTTTTTTGGTTTGTTTTTTTGGCAGTGCTATGCTGCTCCTGGTTTGATTCTGTAGTGTGATGGTCTTTTTGTCATAGGTATGGATCAGTTCGATGCGTCAGGTGTATCTGGGAGTGTTTGGGAGCTGTGCAGTATCTATAGGTATGACACATGCATGCCTGCTTCCACCTTCCTGCTGGGATTAATGCTTCCCTCAGCAAAAGTACAAGAAAGGACAGGCATCTCAATCTCCTTAGATCCCGTGTCCCGTGAAGCTCTCTAGAAATCTCTTGGTTCCTGTACCCTGTGAAGCTAGCAGCTGAGCACTAAGATGATTCCCCAGACTGTATGTGCACATAAACATCTGTTCTGCTTATCCTGTCCAGACCCCTGTGGCATGCCTATCTATTGCAGATGGAGAGATTAGTGTCTGCTGGTTTAAGTGGATGAAGGAACAGTCTCCTGCAGCCATTAGCTTAGCAATGGAATTGCTTTGAAGCAGATTTAGTGGTTGAAGCTCAGGTCTGAGAGTTGACTTCTGGGTGTTGTTTCTGGCTTAATGGAAGAACTCAAGGCCTTTTGGGTGAACTAGGTCTGGACTCTGCTATTATTTTGCCTCTCTCTAGAATGTGAAGGAGAGACCCTCTTCTGTAATGGAATGCTCCCATTGACTTAATGAAAGGTCACCTTCAGGGTTTTAAAAAAATTGAACTAATATCTGCTAGTTTACTTGCGAGACTTTTTTTTTTTTTAAAACTTAAATTCCTTTGTGGTATGAGACAGATCCAGCGTAGCCTTTTAAGACTAGGGAGAGGGAGAGATAAGAGTTCCCCTGTGCCACAGCTTTGTGCCTTGAGGTGTGCTGGGGCAGTTCTCTAAGTGAATTCTGCACAGAAAGTTCAGTACATGTATGCATATACCTATATACATGTGCACTGTGCAGGTTTGGTTGGAGAGAGATTGCTGGTGGCTTGGTGGTAGACTGTGGGATTGTGTTCAGAGGAATTAAGAACCTGCCAAAGTCTGCAAGCTTGGCTTTAGCCATATAAATAACCTCGCCATCGGAAGCAAAGAATTTACTCCAGAATCAATGCCTAAATATTTAATAGCACATATGTTAGAAATGGTGTTCTCTCTAATTCTTTTTGCAGTAAGGTTTTGAAATGTCTTGGCTGATGCGAGGGCAGCGGAGTTGTAAAACCCAAGGCAAAATCTGAGATGTATGAAAAATTAATAACTTCTCATTTCTTGGCAAGCTGATTGCAGTTTTGTTTGGCATATTGAATCCAAACCATGCAGGATGTAGATGCTTCAGAAACTTGTGTTACAGGAGAGTCTTGTCAAATGTGTCTAGTAATGGTAAACTAGCGTTGCTTTTTCCTTAGTTTCTGACAGATGAGTATAACGTGTATTGACATGTGTTTTGAAGCCTACATCTTTCCATCCTTACTAATGTAAAGGTAGAACTGTATAGGTTTGATCCGTGTCTCCCAGCTAAGGGAGAGTTCATTCTTGCCCACTGTGAGCAACAAGGAGAGTTACTTGCGTGTAAATGGTAAGAGCTGTTGGTCTTGATACAGACTGTGGCCCCAACGTGATAAACATGGTAAGAAGTGCATGCAGTTGGTATCTCCTTGAGCTTCTAAAAGGCTTACGATTGCAAGATGTTTATGAAAAACATGAGAAACTTGGGAACTTCTGCATACCTTTTGCAGCATAATTTTGCAAAGTTTCCATAAAGGTCTTGACGTGCTTGTCAGTGAAATGTCAGTTGGTCTCCAGGGGCTGCCTTCTGTCTCTGTTTGGCTCTCTGGCTAAGCAACGGGGCTGGAACGGGAAGCCTGTTGATGGGAAAATGTGGAGATGTGCAAGGACAGTTTGGATTATTCAGGAAGACTGGAGAAGCAGCCTCGTGGGTGTGCTGGAGAGGTGGTTGTAGCTATGATGGAGTATGCACATACTACTAGTTGCTGCCTCTGGGCTCTCCATTTGCCACCATGCATGTTTGCCTCACCCCATCACTTTTGAAGGGGTCTTAGATTGTGGGCTGCCACCTGGAAAGAGGAAGCATGCTTTAACAGGTATAGCAATCTTGCTACCTCCTGAAATCAAAACCTTGCTGCCTCAGTCCAGCCTTTTGTCCTCTTCATGCTCCCAAATATCTTAAAAGTTTTGCTCCCTGGCTGTCCATGGAGTCTGTCTTCCTCAACAGTCCACTGTGCTCTGGAGAAGCTGGTGGTGAGAAGGCTCTTGAGACATCTTATATTGTTCAGTGTTGCTTCTTGGAGTAGCTCTGGATTTTCCATGGGAAAATTGTTGATATCAACCTTTTTAATCTGAAGTGGAAGCTTTCAAATTCTAAGTCTTTTCTGATGTGGCAGAGGGAGCTGCTATGTAAGTATGAGGAAAACAGACTTCCTAGAGGAGGGGGGGCTGGGGGGTGGAACAGGACACAATAGCTCAACCACCCTTCTGGAAAACCGTGTTTTTGCTAGGCAGGGTACAGACAGGATTTTCCACCCTCCCTGGCTCCAAACTTCAGCAAAGAAGCTGAAAGTGCTGAGTTAGGTATTCGGCTCCACCCCTGAGGGCCCTCAGTCCAGGAGGGTAAGCATACTTGGGAGTAGTTCCCCAAATTCATATTATAATCAACCTATTAATAGGCTGGCTTGGTCCCACCCCCCAGGTTTTTGGCTGTAACTTTTCTTCTGGGAGACTTGACTGCCAAAACGAGCGTTCCCTTTGGCATTGATTCAGGAGCTCGGGGGGGAGGTAAAAATTAAACTGGAGTCCCAACGAACATGGTGCCAAGTCTCAGCTCACTGACTGCTCTGCTGCTCCTGGTATTAAGGGTTGCCATGCAGGGGGAATGCTTTGTGGTGGTACGTATGGGTAAAGAGCAGGGAATACAGTAGACGCAAAAAGGTCAAGCCTGGGAAAATGTGAGAGAGGTTGGGTGGGGATGCTGGCGAGACTTTTGAAAGCAACAACAAAGGGAAACAAAGGTGGGGGAGAGTTACAGTAGATAACTTTTCTGTTGAAAGACTGATAGTTTCGTGAGCCGAGGCTTGGATTTGCAGCTGAGGCTTTGGTTTGTCCCTATGGACACCTGTCCCTGATGGCACCTGTCATCCACAGTTCAGTTCCTTCTAGATGACTCAAACTACGTAGGAAGGATGTTGCTAGAGAAAACCCTCTTTTTCTGTAGTTATGGTGCTAAACATATTCCCTTCCTGTCCAGCGAATACTCT
>KL282414.1:16694-27042 GCA_000699545.1 Podiceps cristatus
TTCCCCACCCTAGAGCTTTGCTAGTCTAGACAGCTCAAGAAAATGAACGGCTTCAAACACGTGGTAGTTACTGATCTTACACATAGACTGAATGTTGGGCTCCAGTACAGTCTTGGCTTTCTGATGTTAGAAATGTCTGAGGGTGGGTCTTTCTCCTCCCTTTTGCTCATTCCTGCAATAGGGATATGAGGAGCAGGGCCATGATAGTTTGTCATGTGGCAGGCTGGATGAAGTACTGAGAGCTTCAGTCTGGTTTTCTGTCCTTCCTGGCACAGGCTTGCCTTTATGAACCAGCTGGCTGGGAACCTAGTGGGGAGGCCTTTGGAATCAGGGTACAGCTTTTGCAGATGGCTATGAGCTGGTTTATGGCCTGTGTCCATCTAATCAAGAGAAGCTTAGTACTCAGAAATAGCAGCTCTGTATGGAAAAAGTCTGTTAGAGCGTTGCCTGTACCCGTGTTACCCATGTGCATTTGGATAGATGTCTGCTGAACTGTGGTTTAAAAATCCAGGAAGGGAACAGCTGCATCCTCAGAACAGGTTCCTGTCTCTGAAGAGCCTGTACCTTCCCTGCAGGAACTATCAATATCTTAACTGAGAAATCTCGTGGCTTGCACACGCTCACAAAAAAAAGTAGATGCATGCGTGCTTTGTGGAAGCGGAAAACGTTCAGCCCGTCTCCCAGTTGAACGGGAGGCAGAAGAGCAGCCGTTTCTTGGCTGGTGCTTGAGCCCTTACCTTTAATACAGGCCAGAGCTAAAACAGAATTGCATGGCAGAAGCTGATGCCACTTTTGACCTGTCTGCTTTGGCTTGGCAATCTCATATCAGTTTTATAAGCAACGGGTTCAATAGATCTCTAGATGAATAAATACAGACACTTTAATCTGACGAGTGCTCTCTTGTCTGTGTCCCTTGGTTCCACTGGGACTGTGTTCCCTAATGAGGGACTACCTAGAGGGCTAAGGAGTGGGAATAAGCTTCTATATATTCCAGCCTGCATTTGCAAGCCTCACACATCTGATCTTGCAATAGTGGGTTGTTGCTCAAATACGCCTCCCCTTATCAAGGGTGAAATTTTTCTAATTTAAACCACCTGGTCAACATTTGAACTGTACAAAGAGCTCTTGCCTGGAGTTGTGTCAACACGTCTCTCTAGGTTATGCTGTCCTAAAATCTCCCTACCCCCCCCCCCAAAAAAAAAAGGAAAGCTTCCATGGCATAGAGACACTTTGTTTTCTGTTTCTAGCATGGTGAAATGCATCACTTTAGTCATAAGTTTAGGAAACACTATCTCAGAGCTGCTGAAATCGTGCTGCTTTCTGGTGAAGGAACTTCATAATGTATGTCTAATTGCATGGGTCGTTCCTAGTGTGACTGATCCCGTACACCTATGGGCTATTTCTGTTTCCAGTTGGGCAGTCAGCAGTGGGACTGGAGAGCAAGCCCTGGGCACAGTAGCGTGATGCTGTACCTGCCCAGCTAAGTCCTGCTGGAGGCACTCTGGGCTTGCACGTGCCCTCCGCCAGCCCTGCACACCCTCTGCTTGGTCTGCCTTCCCAGGGCCTAGAGGAATTACTGTGACTCTCGGTTCTCCTTGGGGTGTCTCCAGCCCTCACCGTCTTCTCATAGTGATAAACACTGTGATGAAAGAGATTGAGCTGATGTTCTGTAGCAAAATGTCTTATTAAATGTCCTGCTGCCTTGATTGTAGGAGCTTCCTAGAACAGCATGTTCCACAGACTAGCGACTTTGCAGAGCAGAGCCTCCAGCCTGTGTGGAATTAGCTCATTCCTGAGCGCATTTTCTCTGACCTGGAATCTGTACAAGGCACCCCGATGAGCATTTGTGTGAGCGTCTCCCACCCCCAATCACCAAACCCGATGAGCACCAGCATTAAATAGTCTTTCTTCCCTAGAAGTGCTAGCATAGCTGGCTAAATGGGTGTTAATTGCGTCTGCAAGTGTGAAGCTCCTGAAGAAACTAAGTGGTGGCTCCCAAGCAGCTGCTTTAGTGCTGAGAGGTGCCAGACTTGTGACCTCCAAGCCAATGTCTTTCCAGCAGTGCTTCACATAACTGGGTGTTTATGACCACCTTTTTGCAACTCATCTCTGCGGCTGGGCTGCTTCTCCATACTCCCATTCCTGAGTTTGCAGAGCTCAGTCCACGGTTGTGTGACATGGGCAAGTTGAGCATTGCCACCCTTCAAACACTCCATGCCATGGAGTAGAGAAGGAGGGTCTGATTTGGTGTTGAATGAATAACGATTTAATAGGAAAAGACTTTCAACTGCATTCTTAGTCACAGGCCATACCTTTCTCCCTCCCACATGTGCCTGCTGCCTTTCCTTTGGGAGGATGGAGCTGCAGAGAGCAGTTCACCTGATTGCTCTTGCTGTGAGGGTACCTGTGGAAATGCAGAAGAGAATTTTCCAGTAGCCTCTGAAAAAAATGTGTGCTGTTCTCTGCAGAGCAGGGAGCAGTCTCCTTTGATGCTCCAGATGAGTTATGGGAACGGTGCCTCATTCTGTTTTACGAGGGTCTGTCTGATGGTGCATGGGACGTGTTGGCAGCAAAGACCAGATAGTACATCTTAGTTGAGTCAGAGCAACAGCTCATCAAGAGGCTGTTTGTTTGTGACAGTGGTGAACAGCAGACTTGAGGAGTGCCAGGTGCTTCTCATTAGAGGGGAGGGGAAAGTCTAGGGTGGACTGTCAGTATCTGACTGCATGCACAACTCATCTGGCAGTTTCTGATGTGGTCTCCCAAAGCCTAGGAGGGCTCTGCTTTTCTGCAAGGAGCATGTTTTCCTAGCCTCTTGCCTTTCTGCGTATGCTTTTCTTGATCCTTGATCACCTCCAGTGCCCCTTGTGCACACACTACCTCTTCTCTCCTTTGCACCGGGAGGAGCACGGAGTTGAGCGTACTAGACCGCAGCCCAAGTACCAGTCATATTGTGCTCCTCCAAATGCACCGTGCAGCGATGGCAAGTGATACAGGGTGATTGCTATACCCTGGAGCGGTCTCACATTTTTGGAATACTTAATACTTTAACAGTTTACAAGCCTGCTTGTAAGCAAAGGGCTGGCTGTCAATTATTAATCCCTCTGGCTAGTAGGGTGTTGCTTGCTCCCTGACAGGGAGCTGCTATGCTTCATCCTTCTGAAAGAGATGGTGTGGAGGAAATGCCATTGGTTTCATCTGCAGGGATTTCCCTTTTTCTTGGTTTGTCTTTCAAAATCAACACTGCCCAGAAGTACAAGAACAGCATGCACTACAGCCTACTCTGTACTTAAGGGGCTTGTGTAATTTCTTTTTCCTTGTTGTCAGTGCCCTCCAAATCGCCCGTGTGTACCACCCACGGAGACAGATGGTCTTCCTAAGCTGCTGAACAAATTTTGTGGCTGTGAAGATACTTTTATCTTCAAATGCTGGGGAAAAAAAAAAAAAATTCCACCCCCTCAACCTTTGACATCTGTTTCTTGTGGTGAATGATGAAATACAAATATTCTGCAAAGGAGTGAGCTGTGTGCCCTTTGGGGGAAAGGAGGCGGTGGCTCACTTTCTGTTAAAAAGTGTAAGAAATTGTGAACT
This sequence comes from Podiceps cristatus, assembly GCA_000699545.1. NCBI lineage: Eukaryota > Metazoa > Chordata > Aves > Podicipediformes > Podicipedidae > Podiceps > Podiceps cristatus. The sequence goes on from KL282414.1 coordinate 20,286, forward strand.
TACAGTTCTCATACAGCACAAACCAAGTAATATGTCCAAGAAAACTGGAAGCTAATTCCTGACCCTACCGTGACTGGGTGGTGGTAAGTAATTAATTTTTGGGTTTTTTTACTACAAAACTGAGGGCAATATTTTAGCTTATAATTTGACTCCCCCTCCAGCACTTGCTCCCCTTAAATGAACCTCTGTGCTTAAATTCCCCTTGCACAGTTTAGGTCAAGTGGAGATCTTGTCAGACTGAGGAGAGCTGTTCCCCAGCTGACAACAGAACAGCAGTAAGGACCTTACCTGTGGTTTGGGGGTTGCCAACTCCAGCTTGCGCTTCTGAAGTCCTGTCGGAGGGTGATCTGCATCCTTGTTGGGGCTGGATTTTTGATGAAACTGTGCTCAGAACTGTGGACCATATCCCTGTGGACCCAGCATTGTTTGTGGGATTACTGGGTGCTGGCTATAAAATGAGGTGGCTCTTGCTTCTGCAAAGCCTGCCAGGGTGGAGCTGGATGGGTGATGCCCTGTGTTGGAGGGATGCTGGGCTGTAGTTTGAGAGCGCTGATATTCCTCTGTGAGCAAGGGGAATTCCTCTGCTAGCAGGTAGCATTCAGGCCTGCCTGTGTAAGCTTGCAGGGAAATAATGCTCTGAGGTGTAGTGAGAGAAGTCCTAGAAGAAGTTGAAGCTGCTGTATTGACTCAAACAGCAAACTTAATTCAAAGTCTGGCCACGTTAATCCTGTCCCTTGTTAGGGGGCAAGTAAGAAGTGGTCCTCTTCCCGAGAGAGCAACCTACCAGGCTGCCGTTGGACAAGAGGTGAATACTGATGTTTTGTGGCAGCAGCATCTAAATGTAAAGCCCTATTACAGCACTGAAGCTGTGTTGCCAGAAGCTTTGGACATTTTCTTTCTGTTGTCCTCTTGGAATGTAAGTTACATTTCTTAGCTTTCACTTGGAACATCCCCCAACACCCCCCCCCCCCCAAAAAAAAAAAAAAAAACCCCCTAGTTACTTCATAACTATTAATGTAACTTGAAGAATTCCTTGTCTGAAGATTCTGGCCTTATTTGATGCAAGGTCAGACTTCAAATTATCTTTTGAAAATGCAGACTCTTATAAATGCCCGTTTCTTTTTGTTTTTTTTTTTTTTTTTTTTTTTTGGAGGCTCAGACTAATCAGAGGCGTAGCATACATACGTGTTAGGAAGAGAAAATGGACTGCTGTCACAGATTATGCCACCCCCAGGGACTGGAAGTGGTAATCCAGGGTACCATGTGTTGCTGGCTGCTGCAAGGTTCCTAGGCGCTTGAGCAGATCGCAAGCTCCAGTTGAAGGTAGTGGGTACCCTGGAGCTCAGGGCTCGGAAGACTCTGGTATTTCATCCCTTAGTGTCTGCACTAAGTGCCTGTTTCACTCTTGCACGCAGGATAAGCTCTTGGTCTTGCTCCCAGCTCCTCTGTTCAGAAGGTAAAGCACACCTTGGTGTTGTTCTGTCCCCCCTGACTTGTTTGAAACTCCTTAAATCCTAAATATAACCCTAAGTGTGTAGAAGCTTTTGAAAAAGGTTAAGCCTCCCTCATAAGTAGTTGGTACACTCCTCAATTATGTAGATGTTCGATCGTAGTTTCACATCACTTCTTAAACTAATGCTGCTGCAAAAAGCTATCCTTTCCACAGTCTGATTCTCCCCCGCCCCTCCCAAAGAAATCTTGTCTGGTTGCATGGGGATCTGAATGATGGAACTGGTAACTTATATCTCTGTATTATCTCCATAGCTTTTTATCTTTCTCCCTGGATTATTTTGCCCAACTCGATTTCTGCAGACTTTTTAGCTGTCTTTCTAGTGCTTAAGGCATGCAAAGGTGTGGCACAGGGAAGAGGCAGGACCGCAGCCTCTCATGACAGCAATGGTTTCATTGAAAGCAGTCCTGCTGCCTGCATGAAGAGCGAGGTTGCGCGCATGCACTGCAACGGTCTGCCCGCAGAGCAGGAGTGGTCCTCGGGGGTGCGGGGCTCTGTTTCCAAAGGTGTGCCCCTCTGCTGAGCTTGGGGGAAGGAGAGCATTGAGTCCCTGTCTCTCCTCCTGTACCCAGCAGGCCTACAGGGCACCAGCTGTGGCTCAGACGTGAGGCACAAGTCTCATGTCCCAGGCCGTGTCCTTTAAAGTGCAGAGCCAGACATGGCAGCTTATTGTTGTGGGCTTGATGTAGAGTCAGATTGCCATCAATGAGATAGGACTCTCTTAATTGTTCTCTGGAACTGTGCGGGTCTCCTTCCATGGGGCTCATTGGCCTCAATAGTCTGCTCAGCTATGGAGATCTTAACTGTAATGTCAGCTTCAGCAGCATCCCTGGCTCTTTCACGTCAGTCCTGGGGCTGTGTAGAGTGCGGACAAGTGGAGGTTTCTTGGGCTGCTGGCAGCTGGGGGCAACACCCGGAGATGCCTGGGGAAGCCAACTTGCCCCTGCTGTGTCAGCACCTGTGTCTATCTGGTGTGCCTGTATCTGCCATGCTATGCAGGTTCGTGGGGACAGCTCAGCAGCAGCTTCCTCCCATCATCTTTTTGCTTCAGTTGTCCCCTTTGTGCTCTTCTCTCACTGCCCTCCTTCCCAACCTGCCAATTTGTTCGATAGATAAAGGAAGCCTTTCACAGCGTTGGTCTTGCTTCAGTGTGAGTAGATGGCAGTTGGTTGGGTTTTTTTCTCCTAAATAAGCAAGTTAGTATTCTCACTAGCTCCCTTGAGGACACCCCACCACTTTGCAAAACCGTGACATGGAGGTAGACTACTTGGTGTGCTGGCAGTGTGCTTGGAAAACCCATTTCTAAGCTCTAGCACATGGATCCAGCTGCTCTCTGGATCTGATTAAACTACTGCCGGCTCCTGCATCTGCTGGGTTGAGTTTGTGTTGTGGATGTCTGGCCAGGTGTTGGTTTGGTTTGCTGTGGGTTTATGGGATGAGGCAGATAGGTGGCCAAGCATGGGCAGCTCCTTTGCTCTCATCTCTTTTCCCTGTGTTGCAGCAGACCTTGGGGCAGTGAGGTGCTGGTAGCGAGGGCTAGTGCTCTGCTTGATGAGAAGGTAGTGCCTTCGCCTGTTTGAATATGTTATATATGATCAAAGGGAAGTGGATGTCTCTAGGTTGAGAGCTGTTGAGGCATCTGCATGTGGTTATTGGTGTCTGAGGAACTGGTTGAAATCCAGCCTAAGCTGTTAGTGCCTGAAAGCTGCTGTTGTCCACTGGCTAATCCACGAGCTATACCGTTTGGATTTAGTGGTTGTGCTAGGTGTCTGCATGGTGAGTAAGTGCTTGAGAACAACCTCCCCCACACACTGTTCATCTTGAAGAGGCAGTCTTGGCGTAGGAGGATGCGAGTGGTTTGCTTTGGAGTCTGCTCTCCTGGCAGCTGGCTTCCTCAGCCTTCTGGGGGGGAGGTTTGTCGTGCTGCGTGCTCAGGCTTTCACAAGCTGCCCTTTCAGATGCAGCCCCTGAAGCTGCTCTTGTTGTACGCTCACGTACCCGTCCCAATGGATGGGCTGAGGTAATGAGTGCAACGTACCTTTGCCGCATGCTAACAAACTCCCCTTTGCTCTTCTGTGAGGGGGCTGGAAGACAGCCTTTCCGGTCACCTAGGCTGACCTTGCAATAAGGCATCCTAGAATTGCATACAGTGAACCTGGGAAGAAGCTTAGGGCTCAGCAAGGGCTTAAATCTTTCCTTTCTTGTGAAAAGATTCCCCTTCCTCCCATAGGAAGCTCTTCTGGTGCTCTAGGGCCTCCGTTGTTTCTAAAACTCACGTTAGGCTTTTGCAACTTTTTTCATTTTCTGTTGAATCTGATGTTGGGGATAACGGTTGTCTCTATGATCTTTGCCTCCCTTGGCACTGTATGCTGTGAAATGAGATGTTAACTGTGTTACTGAGGAAGAGGAGTGGGGCTGTCCACAGTATCTGACTTCAACACAGAGACTGTCTTTTCCTGGTAAATCATATTATTGAACCTTTTGGACCAGTCTTTGAGTAAGAGGATTGTACTCTTCTTCCTCACTATATATTGCCAATAGGGTTTTGGGTTTTTGACCTGGCTGTTTATACTAGCTGCCACCTTCAGCTGTTGGAAGTTGAAGCGAGGGCAGTGCAGCTGTTGGGAAAGCATTCATTGAAATTTAAAGTCCTACCAATAAAGGTGACTGGGAAAAACATTCAGCCTATGTGCTGGTACCCTGAAGACCAGTTAACTTCCTGAAGTATAAGGCTGGAAAGTTTCTTTGAAGAATTGCAACAGGAGCATGCCTGTGGGTTTACTGGGGGTTTATAGCTGCTTGCTAAAACTTAGTGCTCTGTACTTCTATAGCAGCGTCTTCTTAGTACTGGCCTGGGAATACCTTTATAGGGTTCTTCAGGGAGGTTTAAATAAGTAGCTTGTTTGGGTTGTATGATATAAAGGAGTACATTTCCCCCCCCCCCCCCCAGTTTGGTCATAACCTCCTGTAAAATCCTCTATTTTAAAATCTCCCATTTCTATACTCACAACTTCTCTTCCAAATAAAAAGAATAGAACATAACAGTGACATTTGTAGTAGTCTTGCAGGAGTCCCCTTCTTTTTTGTCCATACTGGAGGGTTTTGGCTGGGCTGCTATTGAGGAAAACAAAAAACCACAACCTGAAAAATAAATCATACTTTCCCCTTCTCATTCAGAATATCTGTAGGTTGAAATCCCTTCTGCATCAACAGCGAGCTACTGTATTGCTCAGCTGGTGCATTGATACTGGGTTTTGTCTTGTGAAACATGAGGGTTGGTGTTAGAGCATGTGAGTGTGTTGAGAGCACTGTCTTGGACCATGCAGGGCAGAACAGGGGAGATCTGTGGCTGGAAAGTGGGCTGGTGCTCTCCTTAAACTTACAACATTCACATGACAGTTGTTCAGATGTGTTGGGGGGATGGACACACACTTAAATTCCTGTTCGTTGGGGGTTTTTTTCATTTTAAGTCTGGGAGGGCAGAGAACAGATGGGGACTGGTTGCTGCAAAACTGTGGGAGAAATCCTGTGTGTGTGTTTGGGCTCAACATAAATTGCACCATTAATGGATGGATGTTCGCTTCCTTGGGGACAGCAGCTGTGCCACCATCACAGTGACAACCGGTTACTATCTGAGGTTTCCCTCCCTTCCCTGATAAAGGCTTGACCTTGCAAATTGTCTTCCCTGCCTGACCAAATGCCAGAAGTTGGGTAGCTAAAACAAACTCGATGCGTCCCGGTCGCCTGGTGCCTGTTTCAGGGAGGTTGAGGATTGCCCTTGCCTGCCTTAGCCAAGCAGAGACTTCAGTTGTGGTTGTCTGACAAGAAAATGTGGTTTTCCTGTTCACAGGGGCTGTGGTCTTGTTCTCTTGACTCTACCAAACTGAAATGCTGTTGTAGTTATAATGATCAAAAGGCATCTTTCTGCTCTGCTTTTTTGGCCACAGCTGCTGAAGGAGTTCCTTGTCTTGGCATCTCTGCTGAGATCTGACTCCAGCTCTGTTTTCTGGAGAGGACAAAACTGTAGCCAAGGCATTGGTGCTATGGCCGGTGCCACGAGGCCCTTCTGCGCGACCTCGGTCCTCTTGGGAGCCTTGCTTCAAGGTGATGCTTGGGAAGGATAGGGAGTACCAAATCCCTTGTGCTCTGCCAGCTCGCAGGAGAGAGATCCTGGCGTGGCAGTGCTGCCTGGGGAGCCTGAGCTGCCCTCACCCCTGGCTATGGTAGGCAGAGCAGGGTAGCAAGTCTATTTAGAGGATGTTGGAAGTACCTTCTGTAACAGTTTTCAGCGGGGATGTTGTTGGTGTGGGAAGCATTTTCATTTTGCATTTCAATTGTGCATTTCCAGCTTTATTTCCAAGGCTTTGGTCCTTGTGGCTCCACTTTGGAAGCGCAATCAAGCATGGTGAGGGACCAGGAGCTCAAGCCCCGGCTCTGTGCCTTGCAAAAAAGCATGTGAAAGGTGTTTTCTGGGAGGGAGATGTGCTTATAGTGCACTTCTGGGAAGGCACAGAAGTTTTCCCGAGCCTGTTGGGTGAGGTGACAGCACTGCTAGAGAGTAAGAAGTGCTGTGGTTGAGTAGCTCAGCACTCCAGGAGACCTCAGCATCTCTCACAGTAAATAAGCTTGATGCAGTTGCAGGCTGGAGACAGAAGGCAAAGCTGGCTTTGCGTGGAAGGTTGCTTTGTGCAATCCTTGCTCAGCTTTGAGGTGCCGAAGCTTCCCAGCTGGCTGTGGCATGTGTTTAGTGTGCCCAGAGACCTTGGCTTGTTTTGATGCTGTGTCTGTTCTGGAGCACACAAGGAGTCTGTGTTGTGAACCATTTGTTAAATAGCCCCAGGCTTACTCTGCTCTCAGCCCTCAATTAGCACAGCAGTGATCAGGCCTCTCTGACTATCCTTGCGGATTTTAGGTGTGTAGCCTGAACTCTGATGCTACAGGTTTTGCATCCATAGCAAGGTAAGGAAGTGGGTGCTCTGGCAGCAAACAACTCAGCTGTTTCTGGACGCGTATTTATATCTATATCTGTTGCGAAAGCATCGGCACTCCTCTGCCTTCGATGATAAGCAGTGTCTAGCTGATGGTTGGTATAGTACCGTGACAGGCTGCGTTTCTAGCTTAGCAGGAAAGCGTGAAACTGCTAAGACCACGTAAACGATGGTTGCTGCAGCCTGCTGCGTTCGGCCTTGGTGCGTGCAGTGGAAACTATGGGTGTAGAGGTGTGGCTTCAGTATTTTTTTTTTTTTC
>KL282415.1:4298-20557 GCA_000699545.1 Podiceps cristatus
CAGGAATAAGGACTCCCTAAGGAAACCTGGGCATCCTGACAGGAAAGTCCTGTAAGCACAAAGATCCCACCTGCCAGCAGAGCGGGAGCCAGCGTGGCTGGACACCTGCAACACTAAGCTGTGGTTCATGTGATGACACCAACACTGCCCAGGCTTTTGTCTCCTGAGCACATTACTCAGCGGGGACTGAATTAACCCTGTTCTTGTCTGAGGCCCCAAGGGCCAAAACATTAACTAGGGACCGCTTGGGCATCCCTGGGAGCTGCCTAGGCCACGGGGCGAGAAAGCCATCCCCTTCCCTTGTGTCCAGGAACAGGGATGCTCAGGCCTTCCCCTCAGTAGGGACACTCAAGAGTCACTCCTCATCCAGCCGTCTATTTCACAAGGAGCGTTTGAGATCAGGCAGTCCGAGACTGGCCAAGCTCACGCCTTCCTGGAAAGGTGGGGTCACACCACACTAACACAAGACTTGGTCAGACTTAGTTCCCCACTAGCTGGGCTTATCTTGGAAACAAAGGGAGCAAGAGGAACATTTGGTGTTCTGCTAAAAAGTTTGGTTAGCAGAAGATCTGTCTAGAGATCTGTCCAGGCTGCAACCAGCGAGCTGTAAGCTTGGCACAGACTCGTGGCCACTGAAAGCTTCCACTAGACAGTGTGGCCCCATACACACCTCTTGGCTGACCGATTAAAGCATCTGTACAGTACAGCACATCACAGGGCTCCCTGTGAGATAGGTGTGGAAAGCAGAAGAGAGATTTCCCCAGGAAAGTGCCAACACAAAGCTTAATCTAAATTTAATCCAGACTTTGGAGCCCTACAATGCCGACTTCATCTCAAACCTTTCCAGCCTCTTGTAGGAAAGGAGAGGTGCAGCACACCAAGTTAGGGTGGGAGACCTGGAGAGAGCTAAAAGGAGATGAAGAGAGTAGTTCAGGAGAGGAGCAATAGCACGTGGGCTTCATTGCTCTTAACAGCTACAGTCTGTCCTCAGGCTCCTGAGCACGCTCCACCTGAGGGCAGGAGCTGAACCAGTTTGAAGCAATGTTGCTCAAGGCTATTTTGGTGTAAAGGAAAAAGTTACTTCTAAGGGAGTGTGGCATTGAAATCCACCTCCCAAGAAGCAGCTTAAAATCTAGCCTGCCACTTTAACATCCAAGGGTCAGTTTACCTTTCTGTAGCAATTAAACAGAGGCATCTCCATGGAGCTCGTGGAAGCACATCTCCATTTCATGGCTCATTAACAATAGGACGCAGTGTCTCTGCCTGTATCATTGCTCCCTAGACCCCGTAGCAGCAGTCGACCAAGGACCAGAGAGCCCGTGCTCCATCTTCCTCCTGCCACCATGTGCCTGAGAACTGACACATCTCACCACGATGGGACGCAGCCGGATTGCCGAGACCCAGCCGTGCCCCTGGAGTCACCCAAGAGCTGACGTTCAGCAAAGAAAACATTTTTCTGTTGCTTTGGTTTCTACGTGGGTAAGATGATGGGAAAAGCCCACCCTCAGATGATGTTACTGCTGTACAGGGAGCCCTGCTAGCCTGACAAGTAGGTCTCAGGCAGAGATAAACACACAATAGATTTGCACAGAGCCATAGCTGAATAGCTGACTTCAGCCTTAGTTTAGCCTCAGAGCACTAAGACTGTTGAGTCCAGTAGAGAACACACTTGCCAGCCTTTTTTTTTTTTTGTGCAAGAGTACAATTTAAAGAAAAAAACCCAACCCTCAGTAACTAGTCCGGGCACTGGCAACCCCAACCTCCCTTCTGCAGTTAGCAGCAACTCAAACAATGTGAATATTTTCACTCCTGCTGTAGGCAACGTGCTGGTGATAAGGGGTTTAGCATGGCATTTATTTAGTTATTTTCAAAATGTTAATGGATTTAGAAATAAATAATGGTCCTTACCCAAGACTCAGCTGAACGTGTTATGCAGCTCAAAGAACAGACTAGAGCAGCAGATCCAGATGATGTCATGTAATAGAGCAATAAAGAATTACACAACTGAGGGCAATAGATAAAAAAAAACAGGAACACTCAGCAACATCTAAAGAGGTAATAAGGAATAACATTAAGCCTCAGCTATGTGCACTTGCAAACCCCCTTGCCTAACACTTCCAGTTAGATCACACAATATCCACGGACGTAAATATTTACCTGAAACCTTCATGACCAAGGAGAGGGCACCAGGCACAGTTTCATACCAAGCAAAAGCCTGTGGGAAGCAGCGGAGATGAAAACAAGCCTAATGAAGACCAACATTTTCCAGGCAAAGAGGAGTTTAACGAACTCAGCAGCAGGTTCACGAGGACTCGCAGCACAACGAAACTGGTAGTCAGGAGCAGATCCAACAGTTTCCAGACAAGCTAAAAACCCCACTTCTAACACCAAAAGGGATCACGTTCTGGGATGTGGTTGTGAAGATTCTTCACACTTTGGGGTGGCTACTTTCATCTCACTGAGCAGATACAATTGCTGGCAGCAAATACACAAGAACAGAAAAAAAAATCCCACAAGTTCCACAACAAGCTTCAAAGCCCAATAGTGTTTTACTTGCTGCTAAAACAGATTCACAGTTCGCTATGCTTGTTTAACTTAATTTGAATTGCATGACAAGCCTCTCGCTTTTCCCTCCTTGAAGCGCCCTCCTCCCCCAGCGATGGGACAGTAGGGTACAAGTAGCAGGGACGCACTATTTTTCCAAGTGAAGTGATTACAACTTGACACCCCCCTGGCTTTGACACTGCAGACTGGGATCAGAACCAGGTGTTTGGTAAAAGGACGCAGTAGTAGAGGCACTTCAAGAAATACGTCAAGTCCGGGTAGCCAGCAAAGAGTTTGAGTTGAGTGTGAGAAATGCAGCATCCCTGTTCAGGTCTGCTTAGAGAAGGGGCATTGCTATCTGCTGGGTTCGCTGAGAGCCAAGGGTCTCCACGTCCCCATGGGTTATCACACCTGCTCAGGTCTGAGAGCCCATCGTTTCAAAGCAACATCCATTTTAAGGAGACACTTTCCCTCCGAAATGAGTAAAGGGACAGTAAGAACTAATGCAACAGCACAACCCAACAGTGGAACGACACCGTGGGACTCGGCTTGTCTGTTCGGAAGGGAATGTGGATGCCAATACCTGCTCCCTACAGACTGGAAGGCCTCTTGGTCAGCCAGATGCACAAGTTGATAGTTGGTGGGGCCTTCAGCTCACCGTGCAGCTATGTCAGACGCTAAGCTTACCCACGGACGCTCAGATTAAACCAGGGTAACTGGCAAGCTAAGTGTCACCTTCGGGCAGACCAGTTCTTGGCTTCACCTCCCCACCATTAGTACAAACACAACTTCCAGGCTACAATAAGGAAGCAACAAGGGGATCTGTTTTCCCCCTGTTAAGCAAAAGCCCATAGCAGTTATTAGCACACCTCAGTAGCACAGACAGGACAAAACCCTTTTATCAGCTGTTTCAGTTTGGTTGAGGGCACCCAAGGACAAGCGTAGAGCTGCCTGGCTTGCTAGGAATGGAGGGACACGCTTTGGTCATTACGGGACAGATCTGAGGAGGAATTAACCACCTTCATCACCTCCCTTGGTAAGAAACACTAGCAGAGAGCAGCCAGACAGCACTTACCTCCTTAAAAAAAAAAATAATCTAAATCACACTAGTTATAAAATATTTCCATCCCATTCCATCCCTACAGGTATGGGGTAGGAGTTCTCCTGTTTATAAGCGAGAGACAATTAGAGCACAAAAGCAGTCACTGGGTATGCACATACTAAAGCTTTCTCATTAATCAAAGACTTAATTGGCTGCTTGATGAGTGGCATAATAGACTGCAGGAGCCACTGCCTGAAGATACAGCCAGTTTTTCTTCATTTCCACACACAGGTAGGCGATGCGGTTGCAGAGACCATCACCTAGTCTTGTTTAGGATGTTGGTACACAGACCTGTCCATCGCTCCAGCACAAACACTAGTAACACCTTTCTCAACAGCAAATACAAGATTTTGTAATCCAACTCCCAGACAATGAGAAAGAGGTACTCTCCCTACTGCCAGATTAAACAAAACCAAGCTCTTTTGATGTTAAAAGCCCAGCTGACACTAATACACAAGCTATTAGGTAGCACTTGTTCTTTAAAATTAGTTCGGACCAGTAGCATTCCCATCGCCTAGAGAACTGGATCAATAAAGCTCTTGATGCCATTATGAAGCAGCTCAGTACCTGTACAATTATATTTTGCATTAAATGCCATATTGATGCCATCAAGGGCTTATCTACTCCCTCTGTGAACAGTGACAAAGTCAGAAAGCATTACCAATAGTCACCTTGCTTGTTCAAGCACACACTTGCATTTCTCTTCTGTTGATTAATGCAAGTAGTCACGCTGTGAAGCTCTATCTTAAGTGTAGGTGGAGTTAACGCAAAGTGGAGTTAAATTAAAGCTCGGGGTCTTCCTTCTTGACCGTGTATTTCAGTCCACTGTGAGCTATCTACCCTAGGCCAGTTTTTATTCAACACAAGGTTGTCCTAAATGTTAAGCAACAAGCTTCTTTCCGGAAAGGCCAAGCTTACTTTCAGAAGAGACCTTCTGCAAGAGCTTAGAGGGTCTGCAAACAGATCTACCTCGCTGAGGCTGGGCCATATCCATCCCCACCTTCCCCACCACCAACCAGCACCTCACTGTTTTTTATCCCCCTCCCTCTAACACCAGCCACATGCCTCCATTCTCCATGGGAGGGAAGAAAGGATAAAGAGTTGGACAAGCCATTCTTGAGACAGAAGATTTTCAGCTGGAAGGGACCTACAACAGTCATTTAAGTCTAACTGTGAGACAATTAAGCCTGAAGCCTGCTTTCTGCAACCCTTTGTAATAGGGAGAAACTGTTTTGGAGGGATCTGGAGGCTTTGAGCTTTCTTTTGAGTCTTTACAAGGCAGAAAAGGAAACTCTTAAGCATTTGGTATCCCAGTAGCAAACTTGAAATAACCTGCCAGTCCAGAAACGGTTCAAGGAGAAACTGTTCCATGAACACTCCAGGTAGACTGTAAAGTTTCCATATTTTACAGGTCCTGTTTTGTGTCTTACGTTTGTCCTATTTACATCCATAACCAAGCAGCCTGGCATTCAGGGTCAGTGTTTTAATAATTCGGCTCCATTGCTTGGCATGGAGCATTAGGCAGGTAGGTTTAAAGCCTGCAGCTGGAATCACTCGCTCCAACATTGCTGGCAGAGCTAAACAGGATCCTGAGAGCGAACAATAAAATGATGAGGGTTTCTCAGAAAACTGACCTGCGAGGAAGGTGATTGTGGACAAGTTTTGAGACAGAGGAACTGGAAAGGAACAGAACAAAACCAAGCAAGGTAATTTTGGCTGACTAGCAGGAAAGTTTTCAACGATTAGTCCAGTTAGACTGCATCTAGTCATCCTCTCCCAGGAGAGGGTTATTCCTGCACAAACTGGAAAAACCCAAAGGTTGTCACAGAGCAAGCAAGGGGTTTTGGTGTTTTGTTTTTAACAGCAGAGGGCTGGAAGAAAAACAAGCGGTTCTTATCTCTGAATTCAGTGTCTTACCATCATTCCTGTGCCAGAAGAATACAAAATTACTTCCTCATCACAGGAAAGGTCCCTCTGCGTAAAGGGATGCAAGATATTCAGTGTAGGATTCATTTCTGAAACCCTGCAACGGCACACAGCTATATAACCATGTTCAGGTGCACGGACACCTGAAGACACCGGCAAGCTCTTTGGTAGGAGCTTTTCATGCCTAGGCAAGGGTTTGTGTCCCATCCAAATAGTTTCAACTCCTACAGATGTGAATGGGCATATTCAGCCTCAGTGCATAACACTTGTAACTCGACTGGATGTTTTGTGGACTCAATCTAACATTTCTGGGACTCCAGCACTTAATTTTTATTTATTTTTGAGACAGCCCAGCCATACTTCATTGATTCTCCCCTTCCCTCGTCTCCACCCAAGACTGCAGAATCAAATGAAATGTCTTCAAATACCACTGTTAAGAGGGCTCTTACCCCAACAAAGAGCAGAAGCAAGTTTTATACACCAAACTGACAGAAACTAGCCCTTATTTGCCAGTTTGAGGGCTGCATTCAGAGTTGTTCACCATGACAGACTTGCGTATGCCAAGCTGCGGATCCTGTTCTGCAGACAGCCGCAATTGCAACACCTACCCCCTGTCCTTCATGTCTGGATTTTTTGGGTGTCCTAGCTGAAGATAACAAGTAGACTTCAAAAAGCCACCTACAGAAGTGCTGGCATGCTATCATCCATTCAGATAGTTTCCTCTTGCAGACAGACTGGCTCCTGGCTAAGAATCCTGAGGAAGTAGAAAAGACTGAAATTAAAGCAGAGAGTAACTTGACAGTAATTTCCCTCTCTGGGGAGCTCCCACATGCCCTGCCTTTTTACCAGCCTTCCAGTGGGCAAGAAGGTCCTGAAGTCCTAGGTTGTGGCAAGTAATTACACCCAGAGACAGAGTAAAGAACATCAGGACATCAGGAGCAAAGCTCCTTCATCACAACACTTTTTTTTTTTTTTTTTGGGGGGGGAGGGTGGTCAGAGTCCAAAGAGTTCAACCACTTTGAAGTATCCACAAGGATGTGTTTGTAAGAGTAGCCTCAGTGTTGTTTCTGATCTCTCAGCACCAGAATAAACAAAAGAAGGGTTTCACTTAGAGGGAACATTCCCTTGCGCTGGTTTCACACCCACTACAGACCAATCATTTGGCCTTGAAATGAAGCCAGATACTCTTGGTAGTCTAAAGGTTTTGCTCACTCCCCTGATAAAAAAATACTTCTGAGAAAAATCATGCATCTCAAATCTTCTGAAAACCTTGGGTGTCTGAGAAACTCCTACTGAGACTGATATGAAGAAAGGCAGCTAGATTCAGCTCAGACTGGCCTGCAATTGCTATTCCCACAAGAGAATATTTTTACACCCTGGTAAGCTTGACAGCAGTTTGATATTGGGAGCATTTTAGTTCAGAGCTAGAAACAAGTCCTCTATTCACAGCATTTTCTTTCCCCAAGACAGTGCCAGCCTTGGATCATTTTGTCTCTGAACATTGAGATCTTGAACTTGAGACCTGCTGGGAACCAAATAAGTAGCCAGTATTGAGGTCAGAGTTGACATTATTAAGCCAACTAATGCACAAGGCTGCCGAGCAGAGGATGCCCTTAAGTGATCCAGTTTACCGTATCTCCATGCTGTTCTAAGCTTTAAGGAAGGAGAAGACCAATGATACCTTTCCCGGAGCAACCCTCCTGCAGAGCAGCAAAAGGTTGACCTTCCATCCCCTTTGAGGTATCCAACATGCTGATCCACAAGAGATATCTTGTCAAAAATTCCTATACCTTCCTTTATACAAAAAAGTATCATACACTGAGAAACTAGCACTGCTCTTCCCTAAAACAATACAAAACACGTTTGGGTAAGAAGTTGTGTTGCACATACTTCATCCCCTCGGGCACACTGCTATTTCAAGGTCATTGTCCATCTCTCCTGACCCAGGTCATGGCTGACATTAATTTTATTCCTTCAAATCGTTCTTTCACTGTCAGTCTCAGCTACCAACAGGCTCTACTGCTGTCAGCTGGCAAAAACCAGAAGGGAGCAAATCAATGAAGCGTTTGAAGGGAACCACTTGGGCAGGCTGCCGCTCTTGCAGAGCTCTGTTTTCAGCCTGGAGATACAAAGCAGAGAGCCACGGTGCATTTGAATAGAGGGCATGGATGCCATTACAAGTATTTTATTGACTATACACCGAGAACACCACAGCGGTTAACTGCCAACCATCTTCTGTCAACCTGTGCTCCAGGACTCCCCTCTAGCTTAGTCGGGCTATATTGATGATTGCTACCTGAACTATCACAGTCAAAACACACTGCTCTGCTCTGAAGCAACAATCCGGGGATTACAAAGTACTGAGAGTCAGTTGTTACCATATTGTTTGAGTAAAGATTTCCCCAGGCCCTTTATTACCTTCTTGGGATACAGACATTCAGTACCCAACGGATCGGGATGAAGATACCACACCTTGGTCCACACTGATAAATTAAGTGCTCTTGTTAGTTTTAGCAAGAAATCCTCACTGAAGATTTGACCAGAGCTTGCTACCCAGCTTTGTCTATCTTCACCACAAGCAATTCTCTCCAGGCAGCTTGCCTGGACATCATCTCCCTGGTTCTGGTGCCTCAGCAGCAGACAGGAGAGGAAATTCGCATCCTCAGAGACAGACTGGTTCTGTCTCAATACCAAAATCAATTCAGGTTTCAAGCTCTGCTCCAAGCAAGGTAAATGAGATCTGACAACTCTAGACAAGTTCAAAGCCTTATCAAAATCTTACCCCTTATTGCCCAAGGTACATGCTCCATCTCAGAACAGTTTAGCACAATTTACGATTTATTTCAGTCTATGTCAAACTTATCACTGCCTGGATCTGGTGTGGCTTGAGTCACCAGGATGCTTCCAACCTCACTCATTAAAAAGGCTGAAATCACTAACTAGCAGTGTCCCGATCCCACAAAGCATACTGAAGTGCTGAGAGCATCATCCTAGGCAGATTCAAGGTTATTATCTGACTTTCTGAAAGACTAAGAGGTTCACCTGGTACATTTCCTCTGTAAGGAGGGTTATGATCATCAACAAGCAATAGAAACTATGAGGAAAGAGTTTAGCGAGTCCTACCAAAAAGATAAAGAAAAGCTTTGCAAGAACTGGGGAAGAGAACAGGATGCAGACAGCTGGAGGCTGAGCCCATCTCCTTACAACATCCACATGAAGTGAGTGTTTCTGGCCCCGCTTCCCACACAAACATCCTGTTAAGGTTTTGGTTCTGCAGAGAAAGCTAAGCCCGGCGCACTGCTGCTACCTTTGAACATAACGGGAATTGCTGATGAGGGGTACCGTGGAAAGCAAGAGCATGGCAAGAACTTAACAGCTCCTTCCACTGATCAACAAGACCTGCATCCAGCCCAGTATCCTGGGTTGGATAACAGCTACCAAGGAGTACCTAGAAGAGCACTTTCACACCAGCCCAGCCTGCTGGGAGGCCTCCCAGGGCGTCCTCCAACTCAGAGAGCGAGGACTTCGAGAGGTGGGTCTCTGCACTTCATGGCCTGCAGCACGTGTCCCTTCCACAGAAGGGCTCGCTCCTCACAGAATCACAGAAGGGTCTGGGTGGGAAGGGACCCCAAGGGTCACAGAGTTCCAACCCCCCTGCCACAGGCAGGGGCACCAACCTCCAGGCCTGGACCTACACGAGGTTGCCCAGGGCCCCGTCCAACCTGGCCTTGAACACCTCCAGGCATGGGGCATCCACCCCCTCTCTGGGCAGCCTGTTCCAGCCCCTCACCACTCTCTCCCTAAAAAACTTCCCCCTAATATCTAATTTAAACCTTCCCTCCTTCAGCTTCAATCCATTCCCTCTTGTCCTGTCATTATCTACCCTTTAAAAAAGTTGATTCCCCTCCTGTTTGTGTGCTCATCATCCTCCTTTCAGGTCATCTGCATTTCAGCATCTCCAAAATCCTGCAGCAGGGAGCTCCACAGCTTAGCATGCTGTCACAAGAACAGTTTCCTTTATGCAGATTTTTGGCTTAAAAATCTAGCAAATGTGCCTTCATTTCCCACTTTTGTCTGTACTTGTCAGTCTCTTTCCTTGTGACCCTTTCCAGGTTGGAGATAATCTAACTTTTCTGTTATTCTTTGTACAGAAGCTATTTTTGACCTTGGCCCTCACTGTTGCCTTTCTGACCCTTCAGCAACACCCAGGGCTGGTGGAGGGGCAGCACAGGCACCTCCGCGTTTCAGAGCGCTGCATTTTATGGTAAGACCAGTCAGGTTTAGAGGAACAAAGGGAGCAAAGACACACGAGGACACTTCTCCTTGCCTACCAGAGGTCACAGTGCTTTTTATTCCGTTATTCTCTGGGTAAGCCAGAAGCTTCTCACTGTACTTGCAGTAAGCTAGGGGCCCTAAATCAAAGGCAGATCAGATCATGCAGTGTCATTCTGATCTTCAGCAGCACAAACAGAATTAGTGGTAGCCTGAAGGAATACAACTTTGACAGACTATTTTAGGTAGGTTAAGCAAATTTGGCTCAGTAACACAAGCTTATGTTCCACTTCCTTCTGTGAATTATGCCCCAGTAATGACACTGGAGCACAGTTTAATGAAGATAGAGCTGATTAGCAGTGCAAAAGAGCACCACAGAACCAAAGCTGAGAGTTAGGATAATAACTGGACAATTACTTAACAGAATACTTGCTCCTAACATAGAAAACTTTCAAAAGTTTGGTGCTTGTGAAGCAGTAGCACCTCTGCTCCACAGCGAGGTGATTTGCAGTGATTTCAGTCATCTAGAAGGGTTTTTTTTTTTTTTTTGAAGACAGAAAGCATGGCAGCCCAGAAGAACAGAACGAGGAGCTCTGGGGGAAGCTGCTGAGATGCTTTGAAGCAGGCAACCTGCAGGTAAAAGCTTCCCTGTTAGAGGGAGAAATACACAGATGTACTTCAATCAATCATCCCTGAGATGAGGCTGAGCAGGGGGTGGACTTGGGGCAGGAAAAACAACAAGTCTTCCCACACTGTACATTTCCTACACTTCAAAGCAGGGACTTTCCTATGCTCTGAGCAAAGACAGTGCCCTCGGGGTGATACTCCCCTTACCAGACTATCCTGCTGATGCGAGGTGGACGCTGGAGCCCTGCCAAGTGGCTGGAGACACCACATCTGACTAAGATGAGCAGGTAGCCCCCAATATCCAGGGAACCCCAAGGCTGCCAAAAGTTCCTCTTACCCATTACAATCTCGGAACACAGTTCACTGGCACAGAAAAACATGAAAGCAACCCTCTTCTACCTGCATCCTTTGGAGCCAGCTCCTCAGAGCTGGAAGCTCTCCATAAGTTTAAGAGAAGCAATTTTTGTGAAAAGTACTTGGAACCTGCCCAAACAGCTCCTGGCCAACCCAAACTCTCAAGAGCTGCTGAGAACTGGGAATCCCAGTCACGGCCAACTTGAGCCTCTACCTGTGCGCCCACAACTAGGAGCGTGAACAAAGTTGCAGGATCAGCAAGTGCTGGAGCTACCCCAGGTATTCCCTAAGCCCTCCACCTCCTCCTCCGTCCAGCCTCCAGCTCCGCAGGGCGGAGAGACCTCATCCCCAACGGCGTGCCCCACCGCGTAGCACCCTGTCTGACCCACAGGGCTCTCACCACCCAGGTAAAATAGAAAACAAGATGTTATTAGCACGATGAAGATACAAGTTTCAAAGCAGCAAGAGCCGACTTGCACTAGGGCAAGCTCTTGTGATCTGCTTCATAGCCCGCTCAGGACCTCTCGTCTCAAGGAGAAAGTAGAAAGACCTGAGCTGAGCCGATTTCTTAGGGCTCATCTTGCCTCCGTACCCACCATCCAAAAATCAGTGCTAGTTATCAGCCCTGCCATCACCACCTCCGGCCACCAAGGGCCACTCCACCACCTTGCCTCCTGCAGACCTGCTGCTTCAT
Organism: Podiceps cristatus; assembly: GCA_000699545.1. Lineage (NCBI taxonomy): Eukaryota > Metazoa > Chordata > Aves > Podicipediformes > Podicipedidae > Podiceps > Podiceps cristatus. The sequence goes on from KL282415.1 coordinate 15,818, forward strand.
ACTAACTCAGAAGCATGGGGTTTTCGTTTGTTACTGTTTGTTTGTGGGTTTTTGGTTGTTTTTTGTTTGTGTTTTTATTTTTTTTTTTAAATTGGTTTTTGTGGCTGTTTGGTTGTTTTGGGGGGTTTGGTTTGATTTTTTTTCTCCCCCTTCACCACAGGAGCCCAAGGACCGATGCTGCAAGAGTTACACAGGGCTGTGCCACACAAGCCATCCAAATATAGCCGGGAAAGGGCCGGCATCCCATGCAGGAAGGCCCCCTGCCTCCGGAAGGAGCTCTGAGGGGAAGCGCTCACTCGGCCGCTTCCTGGCTCAGTCGGCCAGGGAAGCTGTTTGTGCTGGCAGCCACGGCCGGGGGACACCGTCGCGTTCTGTCTCAGCTTGAAAAATTACCCCTGTCCAAGGGCAGCCCCAAGGGCTGTGCTTGGGCATCAGGAACACAGCCATGAGAGCCGGTAATAGTGTCCAAAACCAGCTGGTCCTTCCAGCATCTCCTGGGGAGGGGGTACCTCAGCTCCTGCACAGGCTTACCCCTACCCCCAGGCTTCAAAAGGAAAAGTGTTTGGAGCAGATTGAGGTGGAGATAAAGCCACTTGAGCAAGTTCAAGAGAGAAAGAGCACGAGCAACGAGAGCAGAACTTAGGTCTCTTCAGTCACAGCCGTACATCTGGGTGATGCTCCTGTTCTCAATGCCCTGTGGCTCATTCCTTGCTTGGGTAAGACCAGCATCCCCATCCTTTATTGCCCACAGAGGGGCTATTGCTTGGACAGAGGCTATCCCTACCAGGAGCAGCAGGGAAGAACGCTACACCTGAGAACACCACATTCACTTTGAGCTTCCTGGCTCAGGGGGATGGGAGGAAAAATAATAGTGATTAAAAAAAAAAAGGAAAAGCCAAGATCTGTGTGCAAGAAATGCTGTGTTTTATTTCCGAACAAGTTTGTCTATAAGGTAGATCCCAATTAAGGGTGTAACTGAGTGTCACAGTATTCCCAGCACAAAGACACTCTGCTCACAGCATTCAGTTCTTAGAAATATTAAAGTAGCGGGCATGGGAGCAGGCAGCAGGCCTTCAAAACCTGCTCTCTAGGTTTTCTGCTATCCAGAGGAAGCCAGAGGCACACAAAGCAAATGTATCTGTTGCTTTTAAGCATGTATATCTAACAAACTTTAAGGCACCCCTAAAAAAATTTAAAAATAATAAAAAAATCTGGGCAGTCTCCAAGTGTTTCCTGGATCCAAAGAGGTCTAACCAGGTGTAGACAGAACCAAGTGCTCTACAGAAAGACATCTACAGTTAGTTCATCTTCATGTAAAATTGTTCTCCATTTCCCCCCCCGCAATTTCTGTAGCCTTTAACCCAGCATCACAGCACTAGTTGACCTTAGAGAAATCATGTAGGCTCTCCTCATCTCCTCCAGAGCAACTTTTAATGGTTGGACTCGATGATCTTAAGGGTCTTTTCCAACCTTGACAATTCTATGATTCTATGAACACCAGGGCTGCCAACACCTTTCTTGACTCCTGGCGATAGCCTTGCCTCTGGATGAGTCTCATCTACTTCCACCAGCGTTTCACTTCTCTAGCTGGAGCCAGATAGGCTCTGTCTGGATATTTTCCTCTGGGTAAGGTCTCCAAGGAAAACCAGAAGGTTCTTAGACACCCTGAGAGTTTTTTTCTAGAGGTCGGAACCAATGTGCAGTCTGTTTCAGTCACTAACAAAGCGAGGGAGAAGTGTTTGGCATCCAGCTCCGCCTGCCCACTCCATCCTGGCACGCACACCCTTGCTCCTAGGGTGGCCAAAGCCAAGCTAGCCACCAAGGCCATTTCACGAGGTAGCTGCACTTTAGTGCAGCGTGTAGCAAGGTAACACACTATAAACATCTTGAATTTGTCAAAATTGACTTCACTACATCTAAAAGACCCCCACAGTAGCATAAGAGTTTCTCTCTAAAGAGAGGCACTCTCAAAACCACCGAGAAAGCCACCATTTAGCAAATGGATTTCTACGTTGCACTCAATGCAGTCCTTCTGCTGTGCCGGATTGTTTTTTGCACTGCAAAGTTAACTCTTCCAGACAAAAGAGGGAACACTGAGTGGGTTATGACTTCCTTCTGTTAAATCATTTAATAAGAAAGGAAACCACAGCAGAACATACAGCACAGCATGTCCTGCTTTGTCCTGCACCATAGGATTCCTGTTCTGCACATCTTGAATTTGACTGAATTTAATTGCAGAGTTCTGCTTTTTTTCCCCTAAGAGAACATTTTAGAGAGCTGACATCTCCCAGCATGAGCGCCTTTGAGTGTCAGAGTCTTTTCTGGGGACGTCATATTTGTACAGCCAGAAGAGCCAAGGACAGCATGAGGAGGAACCCTGACCACCATGCAACAACCGTGCTTTTGTAAGCCAACAAAGCGAAGTCCAGAATAGGTACGTATGGTCTGCTCTGCTCAGTCCTGGCTAGCATTCCTCTTGGTCTTGCTATGACATCTGTTGTTTCATAGCAAAGTCTCCTGTGAGATTACACACATGATTTAGCCCTTGCAACCTTGCCAACCTCACACATCATTATCACAGCCACTTCTCATGCACTTCTCTGCAACACCACCTTAGCCTACAGGCTTGCAGTATGATTTGGCCATCAAACCCATAAGCAGGATTGCTCGACAAAAAGCCCTCTGAAGTGATCCTGAACTCCTGCCCTTTTGGATTGAGGACGGATAAGTTCTGAATTTGTTTTCACACACTCCGACTTAAAAGTTTGTCAGATGTGAAACTGGACATTTAGCCAAAAAGAGTTGCCGGAGCCCAAGTTCAAAAGACTCTCAGATCTGCTATAAATTGCCAAGCTGTGTCTCAAGGGAGAGCATCTGTAAGGATTAAACACTCAGTGCCTCAGAAAAAGACCAATTCGTTGTCCAGTTGTAACATGGGGTGTTTATCCCAGGGGTTAAATTTAGATTCTTAATAGGCAGAAATTACTCACATGGGAGACTTCTTACGGGGTTTTGCAGACACAGACCTATCTTGCAATCCAGCATGACTTTTTCAGTGCTTTAAGCTTAAGAAGTTTCAATTTCAAAGAGTTGTTTTGAATTTCATCTCAAAGTTCATTTAGATTGAAAGAAACGCCACCATCAGAGAAGATGGAAGGAATGCTTTAGGCTAACACGTCCGGGTGCATTAGTTAACTGAAGGCTCATGCAAGATCTGCGACCACAGGCAGCTCATCCCTTTTATACTCCACAAAGGGGACACCCCGTTACAGAAAAGCCTTCGTTAACGCAGTCATCCTCCCTCATTTTGCAGGCAAGGAGTGCTCACAGGCAGAACAGAGCATCCCAAAGCCACACCAGCCCTGCTAGAGGAGATGGGCAAGCAGAGAGGAGAACAGGGAACACCTCTGCTCCACGTTACAGCACCTACAGTGCACAAGCGCAACACTGATCCCTTCTCCCACAGTTTCCCCAAGACGAGGGACCAGAAGGCCACGTGTATTATTCAAGAGGAGGAGAGCCCCAAATAGCTGATGACATTGAGAGAAGAGCTGATTGGTGTGGATCAGGCTGGTTTTGGTTAGCAGATTCTTGTTGCAATGACCCACGCCAAAGACTCAGCTACCCAGAGGGAATTTCAGATACCTGAGAGAGGTTATTTTGAGTGCTATGTAATAGATATATGGCCTTACCCTGTAGGGACCCTTAAGTAAAATTTAATTTTAAGTGCTCAGATGACACCAGTATGTCTCTATTAAGATAATGCCTAACAATATAAGCAGGTATTAGAATGTTGTTTTAAATGCCAGCTGCCTCACACTTTCTCACTGCTAAACACATTCATTAAGGTCATCGCTAGTGGTCATTTAACAGAGAACTTGACAACATCCCAGTACCCCAAGTCAGTCACCTCATGAGCAGACTTATTTCCTAATTTCAGAAGCGTCGTTACCTCAGGTACAAGTAACCAGGTTAACTAGAATGGTTTTACCTCTGAACATCTAAACCCACCCTTACGGAAGGGCCTACAAGGAGGGATAGAGTTTTGAGCAGACAAAATGGCTGGTGGACATCGACATTTCCATGCTCAGAGCATCCATGGACCTGCAGTTGAGTGCTCTGGATTGTCCACCGTCTGTGCATAAGTCAAAAAAAAAATAGAGATATTAAACATTTTTTTTCTTCCCATCCACTCTTACCTGCAGCGAAAGACTTGTGAATATAGTTCAGTCTGTCATGCAGCACTATATTTTGTAAGAGGTTTTCAGGCAAAATAGGGTGGGTGTTGACTTTTTCTCTCATGCTCTGCTTTTGCAAGCACTTAGATAGAGAAGACCAACTGTATTTGTTCATAGTAAGACAGAATACAAATCCTACCATAGATTCATTTTTAAGCTGTCAGTGCCAGAATAGCTCTTAGCTGGACTCTAGGTGCAGCTAAAACATACTGTATACATGTGGGTTTAATTTGCAGTGGTACTAGAGATGTATTTCATGCTGCCCTTCCATGTGGTCGCCCAGCCCCATGTCAGGCAGAGCAGTCCCTGTCACCCATCTCAGAAGGAGCTGCTCAAAGAGCTGCTGGATAACTTGTCACCCTGGGGACAAGGTTGCTCCTTCTCCACCTATGGAGGTAAAAACAATGCTCTTTGCTTTTATACACTCAAGAATCAGCTAAAGCTTCAAAAGCCTTGAAAGCTGGTCAGAAGGAAAAAGCAAGTCCAAACTTGAAGTCACGGG
>KL282416.1:0-23579 GCA_000699545.1 Podiceps cristatus
AGGTATCTGGAGTGGGGCTCCTCCTGGGGCTGATGGTTCTCCCAGCGGCGCTGGGACAGAGAAGCGCGGAAAGCTCTAAAAATAGCAGCCAGCCTCAAAGCTTTGCCATCGTCTCTTTCAAATGGAATCACGTCAAGGACCCTTATATCATTACACTCTGGATACTCGTGGCCAGCTTGGCCAAAATCGGTGAGTCTGGAGTTACATATTAATACATGTCCTCTCCCTTACCTTCTCCCTTCCCCTTCCCCTTCTCCCACCCAGCGTAAATGAAGAAAGCTTATCATAAGTCCACTGACCCGTTTTCAGGGGGTTTACTGTACTCTGTCCTGGTTTCATAATACTGTCCTACACGGTGCTTAGCAGTGTGATCTTCACCTGCCCCGGTGGGTTACCCAGTTCATTTTCAGCGCTTCGCGCGGCAGCTCCTGCATCTAACTCCTTGCAAACCCTTGCGATTCCTTGAAACCTTGCAGTGCTGTTGCTCCCAGGAAAAGCTTTTTACAGACGTGAAACAGAAATCGGGCCTTATTGCTTATGCGATACCTATTCCAATTTACGATACGCTATTCTCCTGATTATGATTGACAGCTGTATTAGCTAGCACCATCGAAAATGAACGCTGTAAACTACACGTACGAACTTCACGTTCTCTGCTTTGCGGTGCATTGCTGAATTAGTGAAAGAGCATAATTTACAGAGAAAGATAATACATGTTATCAGACTATCTGATGCAGCTGAAAAAAAAAAAAACCCAGACTTTAGAGTAAACAGAATTTTCTACAAGAAGCTGGAATCAGTGAAAAGCAAGGACCCAGCCTAACTTCAGTGTAGTTTAAGTTAACTTATATGAATGCTCTAACTCTTATGTTCTCGAACTTTTTCAAAAGCATTCTTATATTAATAACACTGCTGATCTAGAAGAGTCGCTGCTTAATCGGAATGTATTTTATTTGCTTGATGCTATTATTTTCCGTTCTTTTACCTTTGGATCTAAAACCAGACCTCCAGTCTACTAATATTAATTTGGGATACCAGAATCACATTCTACGGATTTCTCATGTTGCAGAGAAGATGTAAAAATGTGTACTTACGTATATTCTGTCTAGCATATAAGATAAACACAGTAAGACTTGGGTGGAAAATGCTGCCTCCAAATACAAATAAAACATTTTAAAAATGAAGAGTAATTTATCTAGAGGTGATACTGTAAAGCATTTTTCAGTGATACGCGCATCTTGGGTTTCACTTGCTTAGCCATAGATATATAACTAAATGTCTTTATCTGAATCATTGTTGGACTACATTTTGCAAATAGTTTGTGTTCAGATGGTTGCTGCATTATCTAGATTAGATAAAAATACAGTTTTGTTTTAATTGACTTTTATTGGTGGGTTGTATCAAGTAGAAAGCTGGGGAAACCAGATACAGGAGAAAAAAAGGTGACAATGTTGAGTCCCTATAAAATTGTGTTAATTAAACTAGTACACGGGTTGCTCATTGCAACCCTCCTTTTTTGAGATACTCTTCTAAATAGTATTTGCCCTCTGTGTTATTAAGGTTTTGCTGCTTTGTACATGTGCCACAGTTGTACAGAATAATATAGGTGTTGCACAACCACCATATCAGTGCTGTGTCAGAAACACAATGAAGCTAACAGGACAGTTAGATTGCCCTATATTTAAATTGCAATGGCCTGGATTAAGATTATCATGGATTAAGATGAGCCATTTTACCATGAAGTCGTCAGTATACGCTCTTGAAAAAGCACTAATTGCCCTTGGAGTCCAGGAACTGAAAGTTGCTGGTTCTGTTTTTAAATTCTTTGCACTTCTTTCACAGCTGCACAGAGCATGTCACGTACTAGTAGATAGTATCTATCATCAACTCCATCATTTTTCTTCCACAAAGCTCTCAAGCTTCATTTTTTTTCTCTCTTCACATTTGTAACTGTAATTCTATACTACTTTGGACATTGTCTCTGAAGAAGCAATGGACAACTGCTGTATTCCAGTGAAAGCCTGTGAATGTGTCTGCTTTCCCCACCAATCACAAATAAAATACAGAAAAGCAGAAATGTATGCTCGCTCTTCAATGGCTTATTAATGAAGAAAACATAAAGGTGTTCATATAAGTCAACAAGAAAGGGAACTGAGAAAAATCATCTTGTCAGCCTTCTATCTGCCTTCATGTGTTAAGGGTTCTGGAAAGTAGATCAGAAATCTATCAGAAGATTTTGAATGGCAAAAATTCTATTCTGGATCAATGAAGTTTTATACATTCAAAAGGCAGAACTGAGGAAGAAAATATAGAACATCTGCCCTTGCGTCTCTTGCTTCACTACTTAAAGGAGGGCAAAGGTAGTAAAGCCAAAACGCTGGTTTTGCTGTGGGTTTTTCAGCAGGGAGGAGCTGTTCTTATACCAGCAACTCACTTCTCCATGGCTACCAAGGTTGGGAGAGCTATTTTACTGCTGGATGACAGGCAATTGGGTCATGTTCTGGGAATTGCAATTGGTAGCTGGGGATGAAAAACGTATGAGAACACTTTGCCTTGTCTTGCATTAGAATAACCTTAGGGTTTTGTGGGTTGTTTTGGTTTGGTTGGTTGTTTTTGTTTTTGGTTTTTTGGGGTTTTTTTCGTGGATGTCCCCCCCAAGTTTAAATTCTTGATGTTATATGGCTTGAGGAAACATGTATATAATAGGAGATTCTTGTGGATATTCTGGGACTTGATGTTCATGTTGTGTACATTCAGAATGTATGTCGGTGTTGACGAGGTATTCTGCAACATAAACTATTGTATGTGAAATCTCATAAGCATCCCAAATACATGAACAAGTGCCTAGTATTCTGGGCTCTGTAGGAAGGAAGCTGTTTTGTTTGTTGGGTTTTTTTGTTTTGGTTTTTTTTGGGGTTGGCTTTTTTTGTGTGTGTGTGAAGAACACCTAGGTCTCTTGGGCAAGTCAAAGTCTTGTTACAAATGAAACTCTGGAAGTCTTCATACAGTTGGGTTTCATGCACTATAGGAAATAAATTAATTTGTCTGTGTCTATTATGAAACTTCTGATGCATCTCAGTGTACTCTTTTACATACTATAATTGATTTGATTTGACCCTCTTCATTTGAAATGTTCCAACTCTCATTCTAAGGTACACAGTGTTCCACTTTGCTAATGATCTTTATTTCCTCTTTTGATAGGCTCTCTTATCACTACAAATGAGTATCCTTATGGGATAAGGCCAATAAACTACTTACACGTGTAAAGCTAACCCAGAAAAACATCTTATCTACATGAAGAAGGTACAAGAGGTACAACTGAGAACCCTCCTAGTGGACTTCAGGTGTCCACTTCCTGGTACCTCAGTTGTCCAGATGCAATAAGGAATACCAATGAAAAAAAAATATAGACACATCCATATATGTATATATATAGACAGCATTTCCTACTGTAACTATGTTGATAAAGGATGCAACATTTTTGATCAACTTACTTGCACAATGTAGTTCTGATTTAAGATTAAAGACACATACACACTGACCAGCCTTGCACATGCTTTCTAAGTTCACTTTGTCATGTACTCTCCTCCTTCTTTGCATGTCTTTAAAAGATCACATTTTGAAAACAACCTTTTAATAAACAGAGATGTAAAAGATACAGACAGTGGCAGGAAAGTCCGCTACAGAAAGAGCCAGGAGTAGGAGGGAGATCAGAAAACAACTTAGGAAACAAGTAAAAGGAAAGTAATAAATAGCTCAGGAGCTAAAAATGGGCAATAGCTCTGAATATATAAAAATGTGCAAAAGTTCTGAATATTGTATACAGTTTTTCTCTGAGGATATTTCTGAGGCAATGCCTATTGCAAAAAAAAAAAAAAAGTATATTTTTTACTTGGGGGATATCCTCTGCATGCTTCTATACTTGTTCAAAATCCTAGGAGACAGATTGTATTTATATTTTCATTGGAGGTTATGTTGGAGAACTTGTTAAATTCCTACGTGTAGTTGAAATCCTTTTGTGTACTATATCATCTTTCAGAAGGATAACTAATTGCTTGTCCCAAACTAAAATAAAAAACCCTACAGGGCAGTTGTTCTGTCTGTTTAGCCCCCTGAACTTGCTCAATGATGTGCAGCAGATAAGCAACTGTAAGAAGTGATGGGAGAGAGAATGACTATGAACAGGAATGAGGAAGGGTACATAACCTTTTCATTATCTGTGAGTCAAATCTCTTGCCAACTGTTTTTGTTGGTACAGTTCATGCTGTGTCTAAGAACCTCACAAAAGAGCGCCTTTTTAAAATTTTTTTTTTTGTTTTTTTTGTGTGGGTGTGTGTAGTTGCTAACAAATTCTAAAGGCTTTTATATTAGAAATTTAAAAGTGGAGGTGAAATTTGAATCCTGGGCACCTGGTAAATCCGTCTTCAGGAATGCTACAATGCTTTGGAGGAGGGGGAAGAAGTGATTCAATAACATCGAACAAACACTAAGGAGAAGGCTGGCCTTCTAGTGATATCTCATAAAGATACTGTGTCAGATGGACTCCTTGAGTCCATCAGCTCTTGAGACCCCAGGAGGACACGAGCTGTAAAGCACACTGTATATCTAAGCAAAGAGATGGGTTCCTACAAAGTTTCTGCAGGCCCTTTCTTATTGTCTCAAACTGCTCTGAGAAAGGAGCTCTTCAGGGTATTTTGCTAACACAAACAATTGCTGTGGAGAATTTTAAGCATGTTAGGGATGGGCTAGGGAAGGAACTGTGAAATGCAGGTCTAACAACCCATCCAATTTAGACTCCTGGGGCAATATTTTCCTTGAAGAAATCGATACCCCTCCCTCCAAAGCAAACTGTCAAAACAAAAGCCCATTTGACTCCAAAGTTTCTCCTCCTGGCATTTTAGCACTAGTGAAAAGTGTCAATCACTTAGCGAAAGTGATTTAGTGTATTGTTTTAATAAAAGAAAAAAAAAAGAATAGCTGTTGGCAATTGTTCAGTAAACAATATCTTCAGGAAGAAGTGTTGAAGGATGCTTAGCAGAACTTTATTGGAATATTTGACTGAAAATGGAATCAAAGTCTCAAAATGTGAGGGCCCTGCAAAGATAAAGCTACTAGCTTTGTCGTGATTGTAGCGCTTGTTAAAAACTGCTTTCATTAACAAGTGATAATACAAAAAAAGGACTTTGCATTGTGACTATAAAGTCTGGACTTGGCTACCTCTCCACATATCCCGAACAAGACAACAAGGAAAAAAGACATCTTTTATTGTGAACTCAGTAGAACCTGGAACAGATTGGCACACTCATAAGGGAGGTATATGCCTGTCCTTCCTGGATACTGCCTTTATTTTCTATCTTTAAAACAATTACACAGAAATGCTATAAATTTGTGTTGGCAACTATGTTATATAACTGAGGTATCTTCGTTTCAGAAAGATGCTGTATTTCCTCTTGCAAAGTGCTGTTTAGAATACCTGTGAGCTAGGAATGTTAAGTACTGTAAAATCTCTGCCTTCTAAGGAATTACCTTTTGTATGCAACTTTTTAGGCAGCGAAAAGAACATTTCCAACGTCATAGAATAATAGCTTAGCATTTCCAGCCCTAGGAAGAACTGTGTAAGCCATGTCTTTATTAAAATTTATGATCTGTAAATGGATACCCATTTCCACATTTTATTTCCATTTTACTCTTGTACCTTATTCATCCTTTTCCTGTCCTTCCTGACTCCCTGAGACACACATCTTTCTCTCCCCCCTCCCCCTCTAAGTCTTGCAAGTCTCAAGTCTTAATTATTTAGAGTAGGGAAGAAGATATCAGGACAGTATAATTCGACAAGATTCAGATTACATCCCGTTGGGAATAGCAAATGTACAATGGCAATTTGTGTCAATTACGTAAGAAAACAATGGCATTTTGAGAATGGCCCTGAATTGAATACAGTTCAGGTATGCATACCTAAGAAAGGATCTCTGCCATCAATTACTTTCAAGCACCTGTGTGCAAAGTGCTCAGCGTTCTCTATAGAACAATGGAATCCTTTTAATACTGTAGTCATAGGATTGTTGAAACCATTGATTTACTGTCTTCAGAGCTAAAGCCTCTTATTACTAAGAGTGATCTACAAACCCCGAAGTGACTGTAAATCTCTCATGTGGTAATGCAGCAGACCAGAGGTCTGCAAGTAATGCAAGCAGCAAACCCTTTCAGGTGTACACAGGTACTTCAAGAGAAAGGCTTTGTGAGGTCCCCTTTGTTTTTCTGGAGCTTTGTTTGTTAGAGGTGCTTAGAAGAGAAGCTCGTATTGGAAATCCTCAATTATTACTTCAACCTGGCAGTAGGAAAGTTTTTCAGGAAAGCTTTTCCAGTTATTTTGACTCATACCACCAGAAGTCTATCAAAATTCAGTCAGTTTCACCACCAGTTTACTTAAATAAATGTTTAAAATTCATATACAAAACTTTCCCCACTATTTACCATGTATTCATTGCTCTGAAGTAATGGGATAATGAATTACAGAGTTCTTCTGTACCTTCTCTATGTCTCATTCTATTCCAAGATGGGGTTGTAGAAGGGTATTTCTTATCTAAATATTCTTTTTGCTCTTTCAGGAAATTGTTTCTGATTTTTCTTATCTGTCTGCAGTACTGCAGTTAAATAAAAGTCCCAGAGAAGTAGGGGCTCTAATTATTCTTCAACTTGCTAACAAGTGGCACCCATTTAAAATTACAGACCATTAAAAGAGTCTTGGTAAACTGCAGAGCATGCCTGGTTGGCTATATTGTAATATTTTGATTCATTTTGTAAAACAGCTTACAGAGTATTCACCCCTATGAAAGGGGTGACTTGATACCAAATTGGCTGCTATGTAAAGCACTGTAAAGTCATAAATACTGAAACTACAGGCTGACAAGGAAGAGTCGACTGAGACGGAATGCAAGACCTCAAGTGGAAACACCTTTAATTAAAGCACAAATACTTGATGTTTATTCATGGAAGAAGAAAACTGGAAGACATTCTGAAAGGCCTATGCAAAAGCAGCTTTTTTAAGTAGATGGATCTGGAGAGTTTTCTCCTTCCAATAACTGAAAGTAGAAGTAGTAATTCTGGATTCACTAATATGTGCCTAGGTGAGTTCTTCTGCTTTTATCTATTGAAAGGAAAAATGCCTCAGCCTTTTGTCAACCCCAAATGTTAAAATAGCAGTAGTCAGAGATCAAGAAAGAAAATCTCCAAGTAGACTGTATACTGATTTTCAAAAACATTTGGTTATGATTTTTCTCTGCTTCAATTACAGGTTTTTTAAAAGTGGAAAGTAGAAATTTTATGGATTCATTTACTTCCAAAAGTTGGGCTTTGAGGAAAATCTTAAATATTCAGAAATCTGTAAAGGTCTTGAGACAGTATTATTTGACAATGAAGATCTCCCAGGTGCAAACAGATGGTAAACTGATGAAGGGACTTGTCTAAATACAAACCCAATTTTGCTATAGTTAAACATTCTACCTCCTTTATTAAAATGAATATTGTTACACTGGCTTGCTGGTATAATGGTATTCCAGGGACTAGATGACGTAGGTTGATATAAGATGGCTTTATGTGTATCAGTACTAACAGTTGTACTGGAAGTATAGTTGTTACATGACTGTACATAGAATCAAATATAGTTGTACTATGGAATTATTACAATCCTCCTAGTCCAGTGAAATAGCAGTACTGATGAATATCTGGATGTAGATTTTCAGGCCTTGAAAGCCTGGACATATGCTTAACAAATTCATTTAATAAGTATTATTTAGTGTTTTAAGTGGCTACAGTATTTATGCCAGAGTGAATAAAACCATGTTTGAATGCTTGTTCTTCTGTTCTGATGCTCAGTCTATAGTTTAAATTGCTACAGGACTTGATTTGAATTAAGTTGCTGTATTTTCTACTACAATAGCTCTGGTCCTCAGCTATTCCATCCTACTCAGTTCTGGAGATGATTTTGGGACAGTAGTAAACTGGGGAAAAGTAATCTTGCAGATCGGGTCAGTCAGTGATAAGTGACTATGTTTAAGGCTTAATTCAATGATATGCTGCTCCTGTGATGTAACTGTCTCTGAAGCTGATGGCTAGGGAGAAAGCACACAGGAATACATGCACAGAGTCCTGTAACACAGGCATCAGTTTGATATTTCGCTAGACACTGAGTCTCCTATATTCACAGAATCATAGAATCGCAGAATGCTTGAGGTCAGAAGGGACTTCTGGAGACCATCTGCTCTAACTCCCCTGCTCAACCTGGGCGACCTACAGCTGGTTACACAGGATCATGTCCAGACAGCTTTTGAGTATATCCAGGGATAGAGACTCCACAACCACTCTGGGCAACCTGTGACAGTGCTTGAGCAACCTGTGACAGTACTCAGCCAGCCTCACAGTGAAAAAGTGTTTCCTGATGTTCACAGGGAACCTCTTGTGCTTCAGTTTGTGCCCATGGCCTCTGGTCCTGCCGCTGGGCACCACTGAAATGAGCCTGGCTCTGTACTCTTTGCACTCTCCTTTCATGTGTTTATATACATGGATGAGATTCCCCCTTGAGCCTTCTCTTCTCCAGGCTAAACAGTCCCAGCTGTCTCAGCCTTTCCTCATGTGTGAGATGCTGCAGTCCCTTCATCACCTTCCTGGCCCTTCTCTGGACTCTCTCTAGCATGTCTACGTCTCTCTTGTATGGAAGAACCCAGAACTGGACACAGCACTCCAGGGGTGGCCTCACCAGTGCTGAGTAGAGGGGAAGGAAAACCTCCCTTGGCAATATTTAGCCTAGTGCAGCTCAGGATACCAGCAGCTGGTTTTGCTCCAAGGGCACATTGCTGGCTCATGTTCAACTTGGTGTCCACCCGGATCCCCAGGTCCTTTTCTGCCAAGCTGCTTTCCAGCTGGGTGCCCTCCAGCATGTATCTGGTGCATGGGGTTGTTCCTTGCCGGGTGCAGGACTTTGCACTTCTCCTAGCCAAAATTCCCAAGGCTCCTGTCAGCCCAGCCTGTCAACGTGCTGGACGGCAGCATGACCCTCTGGCCTACAGCTACTCCTTCCAACTTTGTGTCATCAGCAAACTTGCTGAGGGTAGGCTCTGCGCCATTATTGAGATCATTAATGAAGATGTTAAACAGGATTGGACCCAGTACTGACCTCTGGGTTACACCACCAGCCTCCAAGTAGACTTTGCACCACTGATCACCACCTCAGGGCCTGGCCATTCAGATAGTTATCAATCTGCCTCACTGTTTGCTCATCCAACCCCAACGGCAACAGCTTGAGGGTCTATGATATTGTCTTTTTTTATGGGCCCAGTAGACACTAGCCACTGCTCTCTCCTCATCTGTTAGGCCTGTCATTTAATCATACAACTTTACAATGTGGGTCAAGCATGACTTCCTCTTTGTGAAGCCATGCTAACTACTTCTGAGGAATTTCTTGTCCACTGGAAATGGTTTCCAGAATTAGTTGCTCTATCAGTTAGACCTGCAGATTCCAGTCTTTGTATCAGCAGTGTTCATACATGGATGGAACTTTATCCATGTCCTACATGGTAAAAAAAAAATCAACACTTCTGCATGCCGATTTGATGGAATCAGTATACTTTAATTAACTGGAGAAAGTCACATGCTAATATACAGGGGAGAGGAGAATACATAGTGGTCATATAGTGGCCATGATGCTCATGCCATCATGAATTAAAGAAAGGAATGACAAGGTACCAGCATAAAGTTCAGATCTTCTTTAACTTGGGCGCTTTCTGATCAGAATGGCCTCAATTTTCTGATCCAAATGGCTTTCACTCATTTGTCACACACTCTTCTGCCTCTCTTTGCTAATAACAGTATGAGTTCCATCTCTTATTTTAACCAAACCATTCTTCAGGATGAACTGATATTCTAATGAATAGTATTTCGTGATGGGAATGTGCAGTGACATCTATTAAGTGGTAGCACCAAGCTCAGGCAGTAGCTAACTGATTCAGCAGGAGCTAACTGAGTCAGCATGAACATGTGTATGCCTGGAGGCGGCGGTTGTGGTGTTCCCTGCTTCTTGCAGAACAGGATGATAAATTTGCTTCCTATAAATCTCTCTCCTGTCCACAACTATATGCCAGAAAGCACACTTCTGTAGTCCTCCTCTGTACTAGCTAGGTATTATTTTTGGGTCTTCCCCTTACCTGAATTGCAGCACTGGTACTTTAGAATCCTATCTCAGTTTCCCCATTTCTAACAGAATTTTTCTCAAAGAGACTGCCTTTTTTCTGCACGCCCCCCCCCGCCCCGCCCCCTGCCAAAGGAATCCCAAACAAAAAAGAAAATTAAAAAACCCAAACAAGCTAACTAACCAAAAAAAAAAACAAAACCAAAAAAACAAAAAAAAAACCCTCTGGCAAAACTATGTGGGTGAATATTCCATCATTACTGTTTTTTCCTCTCCTACAGGAAGAACCAGAAAATTTCTGAGTCCATGATTGTTATGGCCATGGTCTCCTGTCGCTTCCTTATATGATACCCATTTGTCTCCTGTCTTCAGTTCACTTCACAAAAGACTGTGTAAGCTCTGATTCTGTGTAGGAGGACATTTTGACTATTGAACTGGTAATTAGTAGATTAGTTGCCATGGATGATCCTTAGTGGAGGATAGTGTATTTTTTTTTCTAAGTATAAATATTGTGTAAATACCATGTTTATTCTCATGTTTGTTTAATACTTGTGACCATAGATGCCATGTGGAAAAGCAATCAGAGATATTTTTACAGGCAAACAACTAATTTAAATTGCATGCACAATCCTGGTGTAAGATGCTGAGTAAGATAGTCTACTTAAAAAAAAAAAAAAAAAGAAAAAAAAAAAAGAGAGTTTGGTGTTGATCAGTGCACTGATCAATAAGCAGAAAAAGTAGGATAGAAATTACTGTGAAAGAAAGGTCAGGATGGAAGCTAAAGATGAGAGTGTTATTATGTATGTTGCATAAAAATAATGTAATTAGATTGTGAAGGGAAAAAGAAAAAGAGCAGAAAGTATGCACATATTTATATTCAGTGTCAAACAATTTATTTCTTATTTACTTAATTTCTGTTGTTTTATTATCATAAAGAAGACAAATATTTGACTATCATCAGAGGTTTTCTGTTAACTATCTTCCATTCATTGAAAGGATTTTGTCATACATTACTGCCTGACAGATTCTATCAATATGTCAATTAGTTATTATCTCTTGCCATGAAATAGCAATATAAGATTTTTTTAGACTTTGCTCTATAGAGCTTCAAGAGGATAGCTTTTCTCTTGGGCAATCTGTCCTCGGAGGAACTCATCCAGTGGCTCTACATGTCCTGTGGAGTACAGTGTATCTTAGAGGACGTTCCCTTTTAGAGCTGTTAAAAGAGCATGCACAGTAAAGCTTAGTTTTTTTCCCCACTAACCAGGCATTTCCTAGACAAGATGAACAGTCAGCATCACTTTGTTCTCTTCAATGATATTTAAGTATTTCTTCAAATCAGGGAGACACCTTTCTATTTGTTCCCAAAAATCCTAGAAATATTTATTTTATCTGGGCTTTTTAAAGATGGATTATATCTCTGCCAGTTGATGCATTGTGACTGATTTGTACATGATTATACCTAACAGGTAAAATATCCACTATGGTACAGCTATCCACAGCTGCAGAGTTTGAAGTGCTTTTGTGCTTTCCTATTTTAGTACTTTTTTTTTTTTTTTTTTTTCTTTTTACTTCCATGTTCTACAATCTCAGGAAAGCCTTATGATTCAAGACAAAAATGAAAGATAGGTTGTAAAACAAGGAAGGTGGTAGCTTACTCAGGCCAGTTATCCAAGTGGTTGCATAGCATCCATAACAGAGCCTGAAACTTTTATCCTGTAGTGGTGAAAATTTACATTGCTTATGCAGTAAAAATGCCTGGAAAGAGAAGGTTGGGCTTTTTACTTTGTTCTTGATAATATTTAGAAAAAAGGTCTGTACTTTCTCTAAATTTTTATTAGAAATAAAGAACATAGCAAGTTCAGAAATGACTGTTTTTTCTTCACAGTGTGATAGAAATGGCATTGAAGTAAGTGAAGGATAAATAATTTGTAATTCACCTTCCCCCTCCTCCCCACTCAAGTTAATTCATTCAATTTTCAGACATTCTCTATCTGAGGATGAGGTTATTATACTTTATAGGAGTCTGATCATAGAATTGTAGAATGGTTTGGGTTGGAAGGGACCAAAAATTATATAGGTTCAACCCCCCTGCCATGGACACCTTCCTCTAGACCAGGCTGCTCAAGGCCCCATCCAGCCTGGCCTTGGACACTGCCAGGGATGGGGCAGCCACAGCTTCTCTGGGCAACCTGTGCCAGTGCCTCACCACCCTCATTGTAAAAAATTTCTTCCTTATATCTAATCGAAATCTACCTTCTTTCAGTCTAAAGCCATTACCCCTTGTCCTATCACTACATGCCCTTGTAAAAAGTCCCTCTTCCAGCTTTCTTGTAGGCCTCTTTTTAGGTACTAGGCTGCAATCAGGTCTCCCCGCAGCCTTCTCTTCCCCAGGCTGAACAGCCCCAGCTCCCCCAGCCTGCCCTCACAGCAGAGCTGCTCCAGCCCTCGGGTCATTCCTGTGTCCCTCCTCTGGCCCCGCTCCAACAGCTCCGTGTCTCTCCTGTGCTGAGGCCCCAGAGCTGGATGCAGCACTGCAGGTGGGGTCTCAGCAGAGCGGAGCAGAGGGGCAGCATCCCCTCCCTCGACCTGCTGGCCACGCTGCTGGGGATGCAGCCCAGGGTACGGTTGGCCTTCTGGGCTGCAAGAGCTCATTGCCAGGTCACGTTGAGCTTCTCATCAACCAACACCCCCAAGTCCTTCTCCTTAGGTCTGCTCTCAATTCATTCTCTACCCCACTATGCTTGGGATTGCCCCAACCCATGTGCAGAACCTTGCACTTGGCTTTGTTGAGGGCTGTCACATTTATCATGGAGTCAAGGGGAGAAGCAATTTATTAGTACAGAATACATTAATCTTATTTGCAATCTTATGTTCCTTAGCATTTAGGTAAACAGAAGTACATCTTGTTTTCATGTCTTGAATACTTGTACTGAAGAAAGTGGTAACTAAGTAAAGCTAAGCCTTTTCATTTTGAGACAAAACTATTCTTTCTGATCACTCAATAAAGCATCTTAATTCTTCAGCCTTTCCTAAAGAATACAACATAGCTGACCTTACTGAAAGACATAGTTCTCAAGGCATGTTCACTTGAATAATGCTGTTTGGTGTTTGAAAGTATGAGGATGTAAAAACAGCAGGAGGAAGTATGAACTTTCCTTCTGTTTATTGTGATTTAGAAGTAAAAATTAAAACCAGTCCAAGATAAACCTGCCACTGTAGGTGGAAACGCAGCTAGTGTATGGGTACTGAAGCTATTATGTCAGGAAAGACCTACCCAAAAGTAAGGATGAATGGTCTATAGCTATATTTTCTTCTTGCTGCATAGTGTAGCATGTGCCCTCTGTCACATGATGGAGGATCACAATTTGTTGAAAGTCAGTAGAATCTTGTCTATATGCCCTCATCTGATAAATGTCCTAACATTTTATATGAAGCAGTACTACAGCTAACAGTAGTGTTTGTGCTGTAAAACACAGTATCTGTACCTGAGTTTGAACCCCTTACTTTGGGAACCGCTTACCAGCTAGGAATATGACAGAAGTACCAATAAATCATCAAGCAGATTCAATTGCTGAACACTCATAACTGAAATGAAAATAGTAAAATATATCCTGTGTATCATATGATTACTGAGATGCTAATGAGCATGGTAGAAAGTAGAGAATCCATAGATTTAAGGAAAATTCATCTGAAACCTGGCTTCTGCTTGAAATTTGTTCATCTGTGTTTTTCCTCCTATCAGGACTAGCAGTATATTCAGGTGTAGGATTTCAAGAGATTAATGAAAAAAACAATATTAGCAGAAAATTATGAAGTTTGGCTGTTCACAACACTTTTTCTTTTAGAACAAAAGCGGGACTAACCTTCCTGCATTTTTTATTTTATAGCTGGTATAAAGTGGTGTCAGTTCAGCTAGGTCTTTCTGTCAGGTTGATGTTTTACACTCCAGTATTTTTTTTTCCCAGAACTTATCCTGTAATTTACATATCTATGAAGATGCTACACTAATTCTTTTATAATTAAGTCCACATATATAATTTTTTTTCAGTTACCAGCTTTCTCTCAGTTATGATTTATCTATGTGTAAATAAGTTAGCTCCCTTTACTGGACATGATCCAGCAATGTGCAGCCCAGAAGGCCAACCGTACCCTGGGCTGCATCCCCAGCAGCGTGGCCAGCAGGTCGAGGGAGGGGATTCTGCCCCTCTGCCCCGCTCTGGTGAGACCCCACCTGCAGTGCTGCGTCTGCTCTGGGGCCTCAGCACAGGAGAGACACGGAGCTGTTGGAGCAGGGCCAGAGGAGGGACACAGGGATGATCCGAGGGCTGGAGCAGCTCTGCTGTGAGGGCAGGGGGAGAGAGCTGGGGCTGTTCAGCCTGGGGAAGAGAAGGCTGCGGGGAGACCTGATTGCGGCCTTCCAGTACTTAAAAGGGGCCCATAGGAAAGATGGGACAAACTTTTTGCAAGGCCTGTAGTGATAGGAAAAGGGGTAATGGTTTTAGACCAAAAAAGGGTAGATTCAGATTATATATAAGGAAGAAATTTTTACAGCGAGGGTGGTGAAGCACTGGAACGGGTTGCCCAGAGAGGTGGTAGATGCTCCATCCTTGGAAACATTCAAGACCGGGTTGGACGGGGCTCTGAGCAACCTGATTTGGGTAATGGTGTCCCTGCTCACTGCAGGGGGGTTGGACTAGACAGCCTTTAAAGGTACCTTCCAACATAAATTATTCTATGATTCTACTGCAATTTAGCTCATATATATGTAGTAATAGAAGAAAAAAAGAGGCACTACTGTGCATATACTAAGTGTAACACTTGATTCAAACTGCTCCCCAAAAAAGATATTTTTTTTTTTTTAAATTTTTGCACAGATGTTTTTAGGAATGTATGCAAAATCTTTATGCCATGTTGGAAGGGATCTTATTATATAATGGACATTTTCCTATATAAAGCACCGAATCCTATGTTGATATGACTTTGTACTGTATATTATATTTAGGTCTGACAATCTAGGATGTTGTTTTTCAGGAAGAGATTTGTGTCTGCTTTCTACTCTCCTTTTTTCCTTAAAACAAACAGTCATCTTCTGTAACTAAAAGGATTGAGTTGTGAGCTACTTCGAATACAGCTTTAGCCCGTTGTTTTTTTACCTCTCCTTTTTCTTTCTTCACTGTGGACCATCAGTTTAAACTAATCTTCTTGTGAACTTCCTATTTCATGCTAACCTTTCTCATTTTCCCCGTGTAAGCACTAAAAACCACAAATGCATAACTGAAAAAACAGCTGTCTCATCATCACGTTCCTACCCCATTCAAAATATCAAACCTATTTTCTATATAGTACATTTTGCAGTATAAGGACACTACTTAAACTACTGTTCTTCCTGCTGTTATCATCATGTACTTCACCTCTCAAATGAGATAATGAAAGTATGAGAGTTAACATATTACTTAATCAGAAAAGCTGTAAGGACAAAAAACAAAAGCCATGTTAAATTTATAGAAAAATAAAATATGTACCTGGATTTTGGAGCAAAATTACTTTCTTTATGGGCAGGAACGAGTGCATTCAGTAAGGAAGCATGCAACATCATCTGCTCTCCATTGCTTAAACCAGAAAATCCTGGGCTTGACTGGTGAAAATGGTGCTTTCATAACCTTCTGTGGAACCGATAGAGTAGTGTGTGAGTACTGTAACATGAGAATTCTTGCTTATTTCTTTTTCACATATCACCTTGCTCGGTTCCTTACCATTTTCTTTCTGACTAGCACTACTGATGTTAAAAGAGCCATTCTGTCATTAAGTAAAACTCCAGAAAGGGATTTCTCTATAGAGAAACAGGTGACTGACAAGTGATTTCACCAGCATTCTTATAGAAAAAAAGTTTCTACCTGCTTCCCCATTTCCTGACAAAGCTTTGGAATTCCAAATCCTTCCACAGCCCCATAAAAATCTCCGGAAAAGGCTATCCTCTGTCTGTTGTCATTCTGGACACCTCATGGCAACTGGGACTGTTTCCTCCTAAAAGTATTTCTAACTTGTTAGTTAAAAATAATCTCATCTAGAAAATCTGAGATTACTAAATTCCCAGCACATGTAAACAACATACTTGAGTTTCTGAAATTATGTACAAGACTTGTAATCCATCATGAAACTCAACTCTTATCAAACTGCTGGAGCCTTTTCTCCAACATCAGACTCCAATTTTGAAGCCTTGCAGGCTGCACACTAGTATTCACTTTCAGTGGAAACTAGCCAAGTATGTTTTCTTAACTTCTCTCAAATTAAGTTTGTTTTCAATTTTAAGCAAGAGCTTCTTGGCTTTTTTTTTTTTTTTTTTCTTTTTTCTTTTTGTCCATGGGCATGACTGTTAAATTTGAATACCGTAATGCTTATTTAATTTACTGCTGTAATCAGCAATACTTCCACTGTAATCCCATTGTTGGGTTATTCCAGTTGTACTAAGATCTTGCCAGGGTGGAATGTAGGGGGCAGGAAGCAAGGCAGTCTATCAAGGCTTGAAAAAAGTGTTTTCCTACCCCATGACTTGGAGCAGCCTTCATAGCTATTCCCCCTAGCCCTTAGGCTTTAATTATGTCCCTCATGCCCTTCCCAACAGGCAGCAATCCTTACTGTGCCCTGCAAGAAGTAGTACTGGGGAAGAACAAGAAGTTCCTAGAGTATAAGGAAATTTTCAGTTTCAGCCTACTATTTGGATTCATTAAATTATTTCTTCTTCATCTTCTTTTTCTTGTTTGAACACCAGACCTGAACCAAGGAGAAGAACTGGTTCTGTTTTGTGTTCAGGCTTTGGTAATTTTTTACAGAGTTTATCGTGACATCAGAACAACTGTTTCTTTATCATAGAATCATAGAATGTTTTGGGTAGGAAGGGACCCCCAGAGCCCATCTAGTCCAACCCCCCTGCAGTGAGCAGGGACACCATTACCCAGATCAGGTTGCTCAGAGCCCCGTCCAGCCTGGGCTTGAATGTTTCCAGGGATGGGGCCTCCTCTGGGCAACCCGTTCCAGTGCTTCACCACCCTCATTGTGAAGAATTTCCTCCTTATATCCAGCCTAAACCTACTCTGTTTCAGCTTGAAACCATTACCCCTTGTCCTATCACCATTGTCCCTACTGAAAAGATTCTTCCCCCTCTTTCCTATAGGCCCCCTTTATGTACTGGAAGGCCGCAATCAGGTCTCCCCGCAGCCTTCTCTTCTCCAGGCTGAACAAGCCCAACTCTCTCAGCCTGTCCTCACAGCAGAGCTGCTCCAGCCCTCGGATCATTCTTGTAGCCCTATATATTACTAATAATCCATTTCCC
Source organism: Podiceps cristatus (assembly GCA_000699545.1). Classification (NCBI taxonomy): domain Eukaryota; kingdom Metazoa; phylum Chordata; class Aves; order Podicipediformes; family Podicipedidae; genus Podiceps; species Podiceps cristatus. The sequence goes on from KL282416.1 coordinate 17,517, forward strand.
TGCAGTTTATCTGTATGAGCAAAAAGCCAAACGATTCCCAAAGTGAGACCTTTGTTTTAATTCATTTATCGTATTAAAGTGAAGGCCAAAAGGAAAAGAAATTTGAAATTCATAGTGCAAAATGAGTTATCTCAGCATTTCTTGGGATTTCTTCATCTAACTCAGTTCTCCCCATGTTGGAGGGAGAACCCCACACTGGAAAATAGTTTGGTATTTTAAAAACAAAAAATTGCTTTCACTGTCAATAAATTTCAGTGAATATTAAGATAATTCTAAAGCTGGAGCAGTTGCAATGTATACCATTAATAGAAAGCAAATTCTACCTTGTTTTCATGCCCAAAAATGCTTTTTAAATTTATATTGTATAATCAGCTGGATTTTTAGACGTCAGACAATCATTGTAGTCAAAACTACCTTAGATCAGAAAATTACCGCTCATTCAACTTACAGTTCTTGCTGACCCTTTAACATGCAATTAGAAGACGTTATGACAGAAACATAGTATTTTTATCTTTCGTATTCTTAATACTTTTAGTATGCAATACTCTTCAGATGTGCCTCTTTATATTTGTATTCGCTATAGAATATTATGTAGTGACAGCACCCTAAGCACAGAAAAGTCATAGTAACCCTTAACCGAGTTCAGTCTGTGAGGAATATTAGCTTGAGCAAGAAGTTTGTCTTTCAAACTTAATTCTAATTTATTTGCATAGGAAATGAAGCAGTTTTACGATACTTTTGCTGTCCTGTTTTATATCCTCTACTATACTTCAAGGTGTTTCTAATGTGTACTTTGCTCTCATTTTGAAATATTATTTTTGACTGTTCCCATTATTCTTTCAGTGCCATTCAGTTCCATAAGGGCCAAATGCAAGTCCCACATTTGCACTGTAGTGGGACTGCTTCTTCAAAAAAGAACTTTTTGGCGTAATTATGATAAACGTTACCTAACTGTTTAAACTTCATTATGTTCTTAGTGCTTATAGAGGTAATAGTTGCTTACTCACATACCTCTCTGAATTTGACTTGGGGCTATCTTGTTATGTTATGACCTATCAACTGGGAACCTTGACCTGTATGTTGGTTACATTTTTAATTACTAACGTATTTTGTTAATTGTTCACCTACAAAGAACAGCAACCTAAAATCTTCTGTTTAATGAGCTCATTACAATGCTGTACACTTTGTAAATGGTCATCATTACATGTGTGACAAATAAAGCAAGCTTTCTTGAGCTGGATAAAACTAAACTCAAACCAGTTCATCTAAACAAGTTAAATATGAAGGACTTTGTGCCTTGCTTAGGAAATATGTACAAGATTAAGTATGAATGGTATCAATAGTCATGTTCATGTAGCATATTTTAAGGCAGTACCCAAGGACCTATACCAAAAATGGCTTTTCCTGTTTGTTATGTAATACACGTCCATTATATCTCTGAGTTTTTTCAGCTATAAAAATATCTTTTTTTCAGTAAATCTTTCAAATTTTGCTAGCTTTGGTAAAAGTATAAGGTACTGATTAATAAAAACGTGTAAGATTTGTCTAAGTAATGTTTAGAAGAAATTAGTAAAAGCTTTTTTTTAAGGGTTTTTTACCACTTGTATATAAACAATTCAAAATGGCAAAATCAATTCATAAGACTTGCAGAATACTGTTGTTGCAAGGTCCACAGAACAGAATCTAAAGGACTATAAAATATGCTATCAGTCTCCTGACCATGAAAAAAAAAAAAAACTGAGCGCACTTTGTTGATAAAGATTAGAAAGGCAAATACAAGTAATAATGATCAGCTTCAGCCATGTCGAGTCTGCTCAAACACCTTCTGGACAGACTAGAAAAACAGTTCCCTGATACTTGTGGAAGTCACTAGAATTTATTTTTTGACTGGTCTTATGCAGGATTTTGGTGCTGTGTTTTGTTTTGTTGTGCACAAGGAGGTAAGGTGTCCTACTGAAGGTTTCTGATGACACATTTCCCTAGGCATTATCAGTAGTTATGTAGATCTGACTATTGTACTACAATAAACATATGATCTTGATGACTAGGGGAAGGGATGAAATACAGTAATACCAAGAGCAGTTTCACTCAGGGACCAATGACAAGAATTTCTAGGTGAGGTTGTGAATGAGAATGAGAAGAGAGGTACACATCTGTACAAAGTGAATACAGGACAACTGTGAGTCATGAATGTGATAATGAATCCAGGATGTAACTGAACTATAGATTGTGATAGGAAATTATTAATGCTGTTGGACCCGCTTCTCCTGTGACTCATGCAGAATGCAGTCTATATTTCTGAGGACTCTGAATCCACAAAGGTAAACTCAGATTAAAATAGGCAAAGAGAGTTTAGTTTAGCAAACAAAAGACAAGCAACAAAAAGAGACTATGTTCCTCTCTGTGCTTATATATTAGGAAATAAAGGATTTAACATCAGGGAAAAAGAACTATTTAAGAAAATTGATACCACTGTTCACAAAGGAAAATAGATATAAAATAGCTGTGAACAAGTTCAGGCTAGAAATCAGAATGAATTCTTCAACTATGCCATGAGGGCTGCTGGTGTGCCTTCACACTAATGTAAAAATACTCAGAAACCAGAATCATAATGTGATAATGGAGGGCCTGGCTACACAACCAAATAGCTCTTCTAGTTCTTATGGTCATAATTAAATTTCCTAGATCCTTTGTGCAGGCTACATAAACAACTGTAATTAGTTGGAAGGTATGCCTACGGCTATGCAGGCAAGAAATGTCGTGTTTGGTAACATGGCAAGGGCAGAAAACTTATGCAGTGAATTTATGAACGCGATCTTAAAAAAGAGATCCTGTACAACTGAGGTCAATGGACAGGGATGCAAAACTGGCACATCATGTGAAAATAATGAGTTACAAGGATAGAGCAGAAAACGAAAGACATGAGTATAAAGAAATCAAGCATAGCAAGTGCAGGAAGTTTATTAGAGAACTAGTAGGTGGGCAGGACTGTTGATAAGTAAAGGGAGCCATAACAAAAGATAAGAGAAATATAAATACAGGAAACTTCATTACACAGGAAACTGGATCAAAAACCTTCTCTTAGTAGAAGAGTGGAGTGAATAGAAAGTGGACTTAATCAGAAGAGCCTGCTCTTCAACAAATATATGAAATATATAGCAATTAACACAAAATGCTTAAGGACAAGTAGCAAAACCTCTGGAGAAATTTGAGATTAAAGCTGTAGAAGTATATTAAAAAAAAAAAAAAAAAGAAAGGAAAAGAAAAAAGAGAAGCACTAATGGTAATTATTGTTAAGTAATTTTCTAAACAATAGCAACAGTGACATTTCCTAAGGAGTTTGTACTGTCCATTGTTTAAGAAACATTCACTATTTGCCTGGACTAGGTGATGTGCAGACACTGCCCTCAGTATTATGAGAGGATCACAGTTAACACTACAGGAAACCAATAAAGATCAGGGATTACATGAGACTTAGTAAACCAAGAGTTAGAAGTAATTTTAAAACAGTGATTGTTCAGCTTCTTTTTAGATGTTGGGGAGGTCAGGGTATCTGGATCTCCTACATATACAGCTTAATGAGAAAAAAATGTCAAACACTAAGAGACTAAAATAACCTTTGAAAGGAGTTTGCAGATAAAAAAAAAAAAGGGGGGGGGGGGGGAACTGGTAGAAAACACACAGTTCTCTCTGCCCTAGCATCTACATGCAATTCCTACACCACGGATGCTGCAATCTCTGCCCAGGAACTTGCATAGGCCATATCACACATTCCTACAGCACTGTTGCTTCTTTCTTGGTATGGCAGATGCAGCTGGTTAGTTTGAGCTGAGATCCACTAACTGGCTGCAACTGACATGTGGAGATAAGTAGCAAGAGAGTGGCCAGGGACACATGTCTTTTAGAGATGGTGGAAGCAAAATGATTCCTTCTTGAAAATGTATATTCCATGTTATATTTTAGACAGTGTAGCCATTCCCTAGTCAGATAAACCAACATAATAGGAGTGGACTGGGACTTTCCAGAGGCCTTTGGACTGCATTACTGCCCAGATACGCTTGATCTATTTAGTTCACAAGCTGGTATTTGATTATACCTTGAGCTATTATATGGGCAAGGTAAAGCAGATTTTTCCACTTGTGCTATTGGAATATATTTCAGGTGTATGATTTTTTTTTTTTTTTAAGTAATAACATATGTCTGCAGAAGACACTACTGGAAAAAAATGCAGAAAGGGTAGAACTAAAGAGTTTTTAAATAGAATTCCTTCTCTATAATGTTAAGGAGAACATGAACAGATAGATAATAAATGAAAATTTCATACTTGTCAATCAGAGTGCAACTACTGGAAGGTGCTTAGAAGAAAGGTTTCCCTTTAGGGAGATGATTCTTCTGTTGAATTTATTCATGTCTTCTAAGTAGTTTCTATGTCATGCCATTACAGGAACCTGATTATATACTGTCTTGGAGATACTATCATTTGCATCTCTGTAAATTAAATGTAAAGAATCACAAAGAAAGGTTTGCAGCATTTTGCTCTTACTTTGGTCAATGGCAAGAGTTCTCACCAGTTACAAAGAATCAAGTCTCAGATCTCAAATTAGAAGCACTCATAGCTCCATTTAGTATAGCTTCATCTTTATTAGTGAAAATAAAAAGTCAAAACTGAAAAATAAACTAATAGTATACTATCAGTGCATATTTGACCCAATAGCAAAAATGCATATGGTAGACCCCACACCTGTCACTAGCAGTGGTAGGAGATGAGAAATGTTTGCAAATTCATATCTATGCTTTCATGGGAACTATGGAAATGATAAGTCTGAAAAAAGACGTTAACAATTTTTTAATAATCTAAATAATCCTGTGATTCCTTGGATTTTATCCCAAGATATATGGAAAAGAAACTTCACCAGAGAAATACTAACAGTATTATAAGCCAGTTCTTGATTTTTTCTGGATGATGTGTTTCATACCATGCACATGCAGTAGGTTTTGTGATTGACTGGGTCAGTGATATTATCTGAAAAAAAATATTTCAGCATTTTCAGGGCCTTGATTTTACACTAAAAAAGTTAATGAAATGTCATCAGTCACTTGAGACAGTGCTGAAATTCACATATAAATCCTGAAATTTAACAGTATATTAAACAAGTAGTTTCAGATTTTTATTTTTGCAGTGCTGTATTTTCAATAGGTGGCAAGTCTATCTTGAATTGTCAATTTCAGTTGGAAACAAAGCACAAAATTCTAGAACTAAGTATTTGAAATGTTTTGCGTAGCAAGCAGAAATCAGTATTTATTAAAAACAAGTACTGTTAGAGATAATTTGGAAATAAATATGGTAAAACTACTTCAGAAAACTTTTTGTGTGTGTGTTTACAAATATTAAGTGACTTGAGCATGAATTGTACATTATCTCCTTTAATACTCTTTTATTTATTATTCTTGCTATTCAACCCATTCTTTCTGTCTTCATTTCATTTAGTGAGTGAGAAAAAGGTCATTCTTGCAAAGCAGTCTCAGATGGCCCTAGAAACCATCAGATAGTTCACTGAATGCCATAAATTCCACTGAAGGATTTAATCTAAGTTACTGTGTTTTTAAAAGGTGATAAAAAATAACCTACTTCTTAAAGTGTATTTCTTTCTTTGAGTCAAAAGAAACTGGTTCCAGCCATCAAATCATAGATTGCCAATTTGTTTTGCCTTTCTCATCAGGTACGTTAAATGTCACAGTCCCTTTTCTTGGATCTCAAAGGAAGTGTCAGAAAAAAAATCACAGGAAGTTTATACTCTGTAATTGTTTTTTAACTTTGTAGAAAGCTTCCAATTCAGTGTTGCTCAGCTTGAATTTAAACACAACTTTACCCATTAGACAGTCCAACCAGCTTTAGCATGTCCTGGATGGAAGGCATATGTTTAACATTTTCACTAATACTGTACCTAGACTTATGTAGATGAATTCTAAGTGATAAATGTTAAAATTTATAGATCAGAAGATTTTCTTGCGCGCTGTTATTTCTTTTATGCCATGAACTGGCTACAATTTTTCTTTCTTTGC